>PVKS010046516.1:0-13260 GCA_004027875.1 Aplodontia rufa
CAGAAGTTAGGCATTTTTCTCCTTGTATTAACATGATTTTTCACATTATATATTCATAAAAGTGGTATGAAACGGACTAATCTTCCTATATCAAAGTTTTTGCAAAGATAAAATGAGGCAGCTGTTATCACAGGAAGTCAAACAAATTACAGTAGACAAATGAGTTTAATGGATTACACAGATAGCATATTAAAGTCTAAGAATTCACAAGAATTGATAACAAGTTTGGTACTGAACTAGAACCTAAAAGCTAACTGCACCTTATGATTGACCATAATAAATAACTAATGACCTTTTCATGTGACTACAATTTTTAATATAATTAAGGCCCCAAATAATTTTCAAGACAAGCAACAGTGAAACAGCTGACCCCAAATTTTATATCAACATACTTACTATTGTGTCAGCTCTAAAATGGTAATTAAGTCAGTGCTGACATACCTGATATGAAAAAATAAATTAGCACTTGATATTTGAAGGTTCTTTTGATGTACATTTTATCAAAGATAACACCCAGAATATTGGTGAAACTTAGTATTCAACTCCAGGAACAATTAGTTAAGAATAAACAGAATCCCAGGGAACTGTGGGAGTTTCAATTCTGGAATGGCAGCATGAGAGGCTTTACAAACACACCGCCTAGAGAAAAACTTCAACTTCCATATGATTCATACATATTATTCCTTCATATAATCTTGAAGGGAATAAAAACAGTATAGTATAGAGAATATACATTTTTCTCAAGGTACTAATCCTAAGAGTCAAATTATGGAATAAACCTAGGTGTCTATCAATGGATGAATGGATAAAGAAAATGTGATCCAAATGCACATGTGTGTGCATGCATTTACATACACAGAAGTATTATTCAGACCTAAAGAGTTAAATCATGTCATTTTCAGGAAAAAATGCCTGGAACTAGAGATCTTCATGTTAAGTCAAATAAGCCATACTCAGAAAGAGAAGTGCTTCATTTTCTCTCATATGTAGAATCTAAAAAAAAAAAAAAAACACCAGAAAGACATGAAAGTTAAAGGGAAAATAATAGAGAAGAAGGGGATGGGGGGAAGGAAAAGAAAGCATAACAATGGGTGGGTATGATCAAACTATGTTAGAAACATGTGAGTATACGACAATAAAACCCATTAGTGTACCGTACTAATAAAAAAGTCCAAACTTATTCCCAAATGAACTATGAAGAAGCTCAAGCCTACTAATGCTCTTGTATACAATGAATAGTTTAGAGGTATTAAAATAAAGAGCTGAATGCTCTCCTAGGGTACAAAAAAGTGCACAAAGACTGATCTAAAATCATGGTAACCATTTCACAATGTAGAATTCTATAGAAACATCAGGTTATATGCCTAAAGTGTACACAATTATTTTTCAATTATATCCAAAAAGTATGGGAAGGTGGACTCCCTGTGCCTGAATTTAATTTAAAAAGATCTCTGACCTCCACGAGATATCCATTTAACTCAGGGGGTCTTCTGGGGGAAACAGCAACATAGGGAATCCAAGCGGGCCATCCATTACAAGGCATTAGCCTTGGATAACTATGTATATATACATTTGTTCTTGATTGTTTGACAATGTTTCCCCCTCAATTGTAACTCCATATTCATATAATTAAAAAAAGACTGGAGCAGGGCTAAAGCAGTAGCTCAGCAGTTACGGTGCTTGCCTGGCATGTGTGAACACGCAGGTTCAAATTCAAGCACCACTGATACAATGATGTGTTGGAGCACAGAAGACCACATGAAAATTAAAAATTGATTCTCACTTTCTCTTATGCTCACTGTCCCTCTTTCTTGAAAAAAAAAACTGCAGCACTTTTAGTTCCAGGGCATAGTAAAAATAATATTAAAATCAGTTGGCATTTATTGAAGTCTAAAAACTAGGTGTGATATCAAATGAGGTAGACAGCTTAAAGAAATCAAGAGAAAGTAACAGTGAAACAGAGCTCCACTGAAACCATTATTATCACTCTGTAACTCTGTACTTTCCCAACACTGCATTTTCTCAGACTAACACTGAAGGCTTCATACTGAGGGGAAAATATACTTACTAAAGTCAGCTAAGTCACGAAGCAAATAGACCACAAAAATGAGATAACGGGGGTACATATCCAGAGTTGTTATATTAACTAACTTGCAAGATACATAAAGAAATGTGACATATACCCTAGAATGAAATAAATCAACAGAAGCTTCTATGAGAAAGCCGAGCTGTCTCTATAGATAGCAATAGAGAATAATCAATCATAAGTCATAAAGATTTAAAGAAGAACCAAATAGAAATTGCAGAATTGAAAATTATAAGAAAAATGTCACTAGAGGGATTCAAAATATATTTAACTGACAGACAAATCACCAAACATGAAAAAAGATGGATAGAGATTTGGCAATATAAAAATAAAAAAGAGGAAAATTGAATAAAGTCTCAGAGAAATGCAAGACATCATTAAATATACCAACATATAGCAGGAACAGTGGAACAGGATACAGAGAACAGAAAATATTCAAAGAAATAATGGCTGAAAATGTTCCTAATTTGATGGAAAAACAATTTCAACATCGACAAAAATTCAACAAATTCTAAGTAATATAAACACAAAGGGATTCATTTGTAGCATTATCATAAAATTGCTGACATACAACAAATAAAAATCATAAAAAATCAGCAAGAGAAAAACAACTTTATGCATAAAGGATCTCCAATAAGAATAACAGACAATTTGTGATCAAAAAAAAAGGAGGCACTGAGACCATGTATTAGAGAACTGAGAGAAAACAACAATAAACTGTTAAAAAATGTCCTTTTTCCCATGGAAAAATGAAGGCAAGTTCCGTATATTTCCAGATAAATAAAAACTGAATGTATTTGCTAGTGAAACTGCTTTTCAAGAAAAACTAGAGGGAGCATTTTTATCTCAATATTTTTATTAATGTATATTAATAATACATATTAGTGGGTTTAATTATGTCTTATTCATATATGCAGATATTTTGAAGAACCAGCCCCAGAGGCTTTTCAGACCTTACTACAATATGAAAAAGTAAACAGATAGTTAATTAAGTATAAAAGACAGTATGAATATTTATTTCTTCTCCCTACTTTTCTATACTCACCAAGAATTATATACAACGCTAAGTATTGCTGGGTAAGGTGACATACACCTGCAATCCCAGTGGTTCAGAAGTTGAGGCAGGAGGACTGCAAATTGAAAGCCAGCCTCAAAGACTTCCCAGGACCCTTTCTGAAAAATTTTTAAAAATTGTTTTAAAAAAGGTCTGAGGATGTGGCTCAGAGCTTCAGGAACCCTGGGTTCAATCCCTGGTTTAAAAACAAACAGGAGCTGCAGCAGTGCCTCAGCAGTTACAGTGCTTGCTTGGCATGCACAAGTATGCAGGTTCAAATCCCAGCACTGCTACACAGCAAAGTCTCAGAGCAATGAAGGCCACATGAAAAACTAAATAAAGTAGATGCTGTCTTTCTAAGTCTTTTTCACTGTCTCTCTCTCTTTAAAAATAAAAAAAAGCAAACAAACTAACAAAAAACTAAGTACTTCAGTATTTAGATTTATAAAATATAAAAATTAAAATACTTTAACATAACTTGAAGAAAAGTAACAGCAACTCTGTATTATAGAGCAACTCAAATTCACAGGAACAAATACAGAGAACCAGAATGAAAAGTAAGAAGTCTACCATAGCAAATTCTGTAAGTATATACTTGTTCCCCTTTTCTGTAAGTTTCTAGTAAAGTCAAAATTTATATAAAGTAATCATTACAGCAATGTATTTGTGGTTTATAATATATGGATTCAATTTCTATAACTGTAATAGCTCAAAAATGGAAGAAGGAATAGAGATATTCTAGAGAGGAATATTTCTGTATCTTAAAATACTATTTAAGCAATCAATGTACTATTCTGAATTGAGAGAAAAGGAAAATGGAAACGAAGAATATGACTATTTCAAGAGATGCTAAAAAAGCATCTGATAAAATTGGCCATCCTTTCATGATTAAAAAAAAAGATCCTAGAAAACTATAAATAGAAGGGAACTGCCTTAGTTTAATTAAGGATATACATGAAAAAACTACAGGTAATATATTCAGTGATGGAAAGTTCAACTGTTGCAACCTAAGACTGATGAGTAGCCCAGGAATTTGAATCCCATGGTATTTATTTAGCATGGCACCAGAGGTTCTAGATTAATTAGGGAAGTACAGTAACGAACAGAAGAATACATATTCAAAAGAAAGAAGCAAAGCTACCTTTACTTACAGATAACATGATTGTGCATTTAGATAAATGTGACTGCTAGAACTAAACAGTGAATTTAACAAGGTTGCAAGCTAAAAGATTACAGGCTAAAAATCAACTGTTTTTCTATATGACTACCAACAGAACATGAAAATAATTAAACTACATTCACAATAGTATAACAAATAATTTAGGCATGAAATAAAAATGTGCAAATTTATATGCTAAAAACTTACAAAACACTGCAAAGGAAAATAAAAGTACTAAATAAAAGAGGAGTCAAGTGTCATGTTCTTGAATGGGAAGAACTGATATTAAGAAATCAACTCATTCTGTATGTTGAAAAGATTCAACACAATCCCAATTAAAATCCTCATAAGCTTTGTACGGCAAACTGGCATATTCAATTTAAAGGTTATGATCTAGTAATCTCTTTGCTGAACATATACCAAAAGAAAATTAAATCAGAAGTTCACAGTTGTATCTACAAATGCATGCTCATTGCTACATTATTCATGATAGCTAAGATGAGGAAATGACGTTAATGAATGCCTACAGACAAATGGACATAGAATTTGTAACACACAAACACACACAGAGAAATATATAATTCAGCCTTTAAAAGAATATCCTTTCATTTCTAGTAACATGGATTAACCTGGAGTACATTAGAGTTAAATGAAATAAGTCACCAACAGAATGAAAAATACTGTATGATCATACTTATATGTGGGATGTTTAAAATGTTCAAATATACAGAAATAGAGAATAAATCAACTCCTAGAGGCTGAGGACAGGGGGAAAATGATGACATATAGGTCAAAGAATACAACACGGCAGATAATAGGACAGATAAGTATACAGACATAACATGAGGATTACATGAGGATTATAGTTATATTGTATATTAGAAATGTTGGGAATGGATATTAGATGTTCTTATTACACACACACTAATGTAACCATGGAAAATTATGGATATGTTAATTTGCTTGACTATAGTAAGCATTTCACTAAGTTTATCAAAATATATTGTACCCCTTAAATATGTAACAAAACAAAAACAAATATGTAAACACATGCCATATAGAAAGTCAAAGGATTTAAAATACTTAAAATTCATAAAAGAATGCAGAAGGATAATTTATACAATCTATTCTAAATATTATTTTTTCAAGAGAGAGAGAGGGAGAGAGCAAATGAATCAATTTTCTTTATTTTTCATGTGGTTTTTGTTTCTCCAACACTTACTTGTATATGTGGTGCTAGGGTTCAAACTTGGGTGCTTGCACATGGCAGGCAAGTGCTAACCCTGGAGCTGGTGCTGCAGTTCCTGTAAATAGTAATGAAGAATTATAAGGCAATTGGATTAAAGACAATGTGATATTGCTGTACGGACACACATACTCAACAAGCGAATAGAAATTAAACTCAATTAAATCAACAGATTTCTGACAAATTTTCTAGAAAATTCAATAAAGACTGGTTTGCATTTTCAACAAATGGTGCAGCAAAAATTACATATTTGTATAGAAAACAAGAGTATATTACACTTATTTATCATCAGAAACAAGTTAACTCAAAATGGATTACAGAGCTAATTGTAAGAAGGAACATCATTTAATTTTTACAAGAAATTATGTCAAAGATTTCTTAAATAGAATACTAAAAGCTCAAACAACAAAAGAAAAATTTGATGAAGTAGAATTTTCAATATAAAAAGGTATTAGAAATACACTGTTAAGAAAACTAAAAGGCAAACCATGAATTGAGAAAACTTTTCCCAAAATATATATACCAACTATTGTAATCAGAATACATAAAAAGTCATGCAATTCAATAATTAGAGGACATCCCAATAAATGAATGTATAAATGTTCTGAAGACACTTCACAAAATAAGATATGTGACAAAACAAAGGATGTTTAACATTGCAAGTTATCAGATAAAAATAGATTGAAGCCAAAATGTGGTACTACTGCATTACATTAGAATGGGTAAAATTATACTGATATTGCAAACTGTCAGTGAGTTTGTGGGAAAAGTAGAACACATTTATCACTGGTATGAAGGCAAAACTGTTCAACCATTGTATTAATTTGTTATTAACATAATAAAATATTTATACCTGGTTAAATTTATGAATAAAGTATTCACCTAACAGTTCTGGAAGTTCAAGGGCATGACATAGATATCAACAGCTGTGGTGAAGGCTTCACAGTGGATGGGATCACAACCTTGGTAGCACCTGTAAGACAGATCACATGGCAAGATAGGAAATCAGAATTGGGAGGAATTAATCTTGTTCTTTGTTTTGTTTTGTTTTAAAGAGAGAGGGAGAGGAGGAGAGAGAGACAGCAAGAGAGAGAGAAAGAGAATCAATTTTATTTTGGTTTTTCATGTGGCCTTTTTTGCTTGGAGACTTCATTGTGTATGTGGTGCTAGGGTTTGAACTCAAGTATTGGGGCATGCCCAGCAAGCACCATAAACGCCGAGCCACCGCTCCAGCCCCAATTTTGTTCTTTTTGTAACTATCTCTCATAAATGTAAATGGGGTTTCCACTACTCTTTTCAAAGGGCAATAGCTCTTTACAGCAGGACCCAATAACCTCCCAATATCCTCACATACTAAAGGTCCCACTACCTCTTAAAATTGTCAGACTGGGGGCCAAGCTTCCAACACATGAACCCCTGAGACACAAATCACATCAAAACCATACCAGCATTTTTGGAAAACAGTATATCAAAAGCTTATAATCAGATAAGTGTACCATAGTACCCTGTGACTCTACTCCTATATGTTTATCCAAAAGAAATGAAATATATTTCCATGCAAAAACATGTGCATGAAATTTTATACCAATATTATTCATAATATCTCCAAGCTGGAAAGAAATCAAACACCCATAAAAAGATGGATGGCTATGGAAAAAATTATGCTGAGTGAAATCATAACCCAGAGAACCAAGGGTCGAATGTCTCCACTCATCTGTGGAGACTGGAACTAGACCCTGGCAATTCAGAAAGAAGGTCTATTATCACGTGTTAAATCCAGATAAGGTGTAATGTTATACAGCCTAATACATTTTTAGAGATGTTGTGGGAAGGGGAAGGGAGGGATAAGGGTGGGTAATTGGCGGGCACTCTTGGGGGTTAATCTAAACTTCAGAATCTATATACATTATATATTATTTTGTTAAAAACTTCTATGATTGTTCAACAAATAAATTTCTCAATAAAAAAATAAAAAAACACACGAATGAGTAAACAAACTGAGGTATATCATTCCATAGAATGCAACCTAGCCAATAGAACTGAAATATGCAATAAAACAGATAACCTCAAATGCCATGAACTAAGTGAAAGAGGTGAGACAAAGATTTGATTTATACAAAATGGTATGAAAGGCATAATTCATAGTGAAATAAAATAGTTCAATGGTTGCCCAGGTTTAGATTGGAATAAGATCTTGAGTGCAAGGAAACACGAAGAACTTTTCAAATGAGATAATGGATCTGTATCTTGACTATGTGTAGATAATTGTAAACCAAAATTCATTTAATTGTGTGTTTTAAATTGATAATTTTTTTGTATGTTACATGATACTTTAGTAAGGAAAACATAAGGGACACTGGTATGTAAATATAATTAAGCATCTAGAAAATGCAAATTTAAACTACAATGAGTATTATTTTATCCCAAATGATTGATAATAAGTAACAAAAATTTTCAAATGTTGAAGATGGTCAACAATGAGAACTAGCACAGTTAGTGATGATCTAGAAGGCTTAGAATATTTCACAAAACGTTCAGCCAATTTTTCATAAGACTAAATGTACCCTACCCTTTAAACCAGCATTTCCAATGTTGTATTTTCATGTATCTTTGAAAAATACATAAATCCACAGACTTGTGCATGTACAGTTTTATTTTTAATATCCCCAAGCTCAAAATAATGTGAGTGTGCATCAATAAGAGAATACACAAAACAACTGGTGAATTCATATAACAGTGCAATTCAGCAACAAAAACCAAGGGACATTATCAATGATACATAAAACAAATGGTACATAGGTCTTCTTTATATTACAGTATTATAAAATTCCTATGAATAATTTTAAGATAAAAATGATATTGATAAAATATTAATGTATTACATAGAAAAAGCATATTTTATACATAATGTAATCCTGTTCTATAAGAAGGAATTCATAACCATCTAAAACACATATTTTGATGGGGTCTGTAATGTGTACAATATTGGTGTAGCTGTGCACTTGTGCTTGTGTGAATCATAGAATATCATACCCATTTTTTACTAGGGGCTTGAGCGGTGGCTCGGCAGTTATGGCTCTTGCCTGGTATGAATGAGGATGCAGGTTTGCACCCCAGCACTTCGTACACAAGAAAGTGTCAGAGCAATGAAGGTCACTTGAAAAACTAAATAAAATTGATCCTCTCACTGTCCCTCTCCCTACAAAAAATCATTTGTATTTTATTTTTAAAATTTAAATTGATAAATATGTATTACTAATGTTAGCAATATGCAAAAAAAAATGAAAACTCGTTTTTACTAATTTGCTGTCAGGAAGACTTCCTACTGGACCAAATGTTAGTCAAGCCTTTTGAATCTTCTTCTCACATAGGCCTTGACCTTTAGAATTCTGGGTTTGTGTATCACCTAGTTTTAGAAAAAATCCTCCAAAGTCAGGCTAGCAACAACTCCCAACATTGATGGCCAATGACCCTTGACACTTGACCAAATTCCCTGTCCCCCATCTTTGGTATCTGATTACCCTGGTCTGCCTTCAGCAAGAATTCTATCAGGTCCACTTAGGCAGAAACTTCCCCTTCCTCCAATGCTTTCTATTATTAATATTGTATCCACTTATTACCACCTTAATTCTTTACCACCCTGATTCTTGGCCATAAACCTGTACTTGTCCATTGTTTTCAGAATTGAGTTCAATTTTATACTGAGGTAAATTTCCCCATATTACATCTACTCCTGAATAAAATATTTTACCACCTTAACATCTGTCTAGCTCTGGTTTCCTTTAACACATGCAACTGTAAAACTAAACCTTTCTAAGCCTCGAGTGCTTTGATTTCCAAAGCACTGATACTGTTAGCATCAAAAACATTGATATTATTAAATATCATGCTTTACATTTAATTGCTGCTGACATAAAATCAGGAAATGGGGAAGTGCTTTAATGTGTAGCTGTCATTTTTAACTTTGGGGAAAAAAAGAACCCTGGGATATAGATGTCATTAATACTTCCATGTCTAAGATTTGTGATGAGGGATAAACTAATACAGTTGAAAATGATTTGGTCATCTGAACAGCAACATAGCTGCATGAGAAATTATTTTATTATGGTATTCAGTTCCAGTAACAAAACACATAATCCCTGAAGAAAAACCCAGGAAAAACCGTGTTTTTCCAATATAGTTTCATTGTTACCAAATGAAATGTGATTGTTGTTAAATTATCCTACTTACTAGATATATTTCACTTTGAACTTTTTCCTGAAATGTTTTCAATAGTTTGTGTCATGTCAGCCCTTTATCAGGTGGCTTGTCAAATCCGCCAAACAGCAGAAAATGTACTCATATTCCAGAGGCAATCATAATCAGACATTAATGCTATCTAACCAGAAGGAAAAACAAAGTCCTTTGAGGGGCTGGAGAGGCAGAGCACTTTCCTGGCCTGCATGAGGTCCTAGGTTTGATCCCTAACACCACATATACAAATAAAGGAAAGAAATATGAAAAAAAAAACTTTTTAAAATGACTTTTGAGAACCCATGGGAACTAGTATGGTACTTTCAGCAAAGTGAGTAGATGAAAAGAACACAGGAAACAGGATAACAAATGAAGATTTTATACCAGCTTATTGTGAAGTTGTCACTTAACAGGAATAGTGGGGGGAAAACATTAACATACATATAGCAAGTTGAGTGCATTGGTGCACACCTGTCATCTCAGTTGCTCAGGAGCCTGAGCCAGGAGGATCACTAATTCAAAGCCAGTCTCAGCAACATAGTAAGACCCCATCTCTAAATAAAAAGGAGGAATATGATGAAGGTGCCCCTGTCTTCAATCCCCAGTACCAACACACAAAACCAGATACAAAGCAGGTGGATAAGTGGTAAACCACTCAGTAAACATGAACTCTATTAACCCATAACCTTTAGAGACTGGTGATATTATAAACCACTCTTGTTAAGGACTGGAAGGAGGCAAATTGAGGGGCTTACACAAAGTTGGGTTAGTTTGAAGTCTTCGCAGAAGCAGTAAGATGTCTAATCCTCCTTACAACTTGAGGCCACTATTAACTTCTCAACTCTAAGACTAATGAGGATTCAAGACACTAATTATAAAGAGACTCTCAAAAAAGAAGAGTGACTTTGCCTTCCTTTATTTCCTTGATACCCAAAATTCTGTTTTCCTTCCTTCCTTCGTTGTACTGGTGATGGAATCCTGGACCTTGTACATGTTAGGTACTACCTCTGAGCCACATCCCTAGTCCTAGTACCCAGAATTCCTATTCAGAAGCCATGAAGTCTCTTCTGTGAGGAAGATAAACATTCTCAGATCTTAAAAAAAAACCCAAATCAGTTTTGTTTTGTTTTTTCAGCTAAATGGTCCAGGTAAACCATCACTCTATAGCAGAGCTCATAGCTGACAAACAACAATTCAGAGTTTTCATTCTCTATTTTATCCCCATTCTTAAAATTCAGCAATAAGGAAGGGCTATTAAGATATCTGAGGATTGCTTCTAAACATAGAGGAAATATACATGGAGAACAGATAAAATCAATTCTACAAAAGTAAAGAGAGACAAGATCAGAAAACAAGAGAACAGAGAGATTTTTATTAGTTCTTAGAAATTAGTAAGACAGATCAGTTGAAAATCCAGAACATAAAGTAAGGGAAACTTCTTAGAAGTAGAGAAAAATGAAAGATAAAAACAAGACATCAGGGGTTGGGACTGTAGATCAGCAGTACAACACTTACTTAACACATTTGAGGCATTGGGTTCCAACATCAGCAAAGCATAAAAATAAGTAAAAGGTACTGAGTCCATCTACAACTAAATAACTAAAAATAACAAGATGGCAGATATTAAATTATGGATTAGTTTAGAGGTTCTCCCATCTGAATAACAGAAATCCTGGAAGAAGAGAACTAGGTATACGCAAGGGGAATGAAGAAAACTGCCCAGAGTGAAAGATATGAGCCTTCACACTGAAACTGACTCCTGTGATAAGGCTGTCCCTGGTACCCAGTGCAAATGATATGAGCAGACCCTGAGATGTTTCATTATGTCAGAACACTGGAAACAAAAAAGACCCTACAATCTTTGGAAAAATAAACTACTTGCATATAAAGAAAAACACTATAAAAAGTTCAAAGACAATGGAGCAATGTTTTAAAATATAAAGGAAAAAAAACTTCAATCTAGAATTCTGTATTCTAGCTAATAGCCATTACAGTAGGAACATATAAAAAATTTATTGGCATTATATTCTTTCATAGGTGAGCAAATTTTTTTCGGTAATTAAAGTAAATCAGGAAAGTGAAAGACTAGAGATATATAACATAAACATAGGATAAAACCTGAGCAGAAAGCTGCTATGACACTGAAGGAAGATCTCAAAATGACCACTGTGGATCAAATATACGAAATGTCATTCCATGACGGATCACATTTTCTAGCTTTCTTCCGCAAACTGATTCACAGATCATCCGTGTACTTAATGGAAATGCAGACTCATAGGCCCTATAGCACATATTGAGTAACTATTAAGATTTCCAGAAACATTTTATACACATTGATTTTGAGAAATGTTGCAATAAAGCATTTATAAACAGTAATGATTAGGACAACATAGTCAAAAATTTATATATTAGGTGAAGAAATACTCATATGTAACAACCCATATATTCCCTTTAAGGCTCAGCAGCTACATTTAAAAACAGAAAAAGAAAAAAAGGTATCCATGGGTAGAATTACTAAAAGTGCAAAAAGAATAAACTACAGAGTATGACTCCACAATTATACAAAAACAGCAATCTACTTGAAGGTGTTTATGTGCTTGTTTGAACACAAAAAAAACTTTTCAATGATATGCCTGAGAGACACTTAACAGTGGTTAAAAATGATATGAAGTAAAAGAAGCATTTGTACAAAATATTAAGCTTCATTTCACTAGGTAGGCTCAAAAATTATATTTGGACTATTTAAAATCAATAGAAAAATCTTAGTGATTTAATATAGAACATTAAAATTATAAAATATTCAAAAGTTCTTGTTAAAAGAGGTCATAGGACAGCCAATTAATATTACCAGTATCAGCAATAGCAACCACCAATAAAAAGCATCTCCTAATGCATGCTTGGCAATCAGATATTGTGCTTTTAACAAGGTTATTTCATATGACCAGCAAACCAAACCTATGACATAAAAATTAATATTTCTCATGAGGATTAAATAAGACAATGTGAAAATTATTTGGACAATGGGAAGTAATAGAAATCAAGACAATAACACCATCACAACACTAATCACCATTTAACAAAAACTGCCTTATGACATGACTATTTACTGCATTTTTTTGAACAAGGGATTAAAATAAACCCAGGGGCACTTAACCACTGACCCATATTCCCAGCCATGTTATAGTTTTGTTTTGTTTGCTGAGGCTAGCCTCAAATTTGTGATCCTCCTGCCTCAGCCTCCTTAGCTGCTGGGATTATAGACATGTGCCATGATGTCTGGCTATTTACTAACTTTTTACCTCACCACCAGAAACTGTAAATCTTGCTACTATTTAACATAAAACTATGCTATTCAACATCATTGTTTTGGGTAGATTCTATGGCAATCTTGGATGTTTGGCAGCAAGGTGCATCTTAACATGTGCTGGTATGACCCAGATTTCTTAATACACATTTCTTAATATACATGGACATTTTAGAGT
>PVKS010046517.1:0-13260 GCA_004027875.1 Aplodontia rufa
GGAGAAGTGGTGGTGACCACGGACAAGACACAGTCCCCAGGGACACACTCCCATGTCCCATCTACCTATAGGTTCTACCACCTCCTAAGAGCTCATTCAAATAATTAGTCCATCAAATGGATCAATCCATTGATGAGGTTGGAACTGTCTTGATCCAATCATTTCCTAAAAGCCCCACTGCTGAACATTGCAGCACTGGGGACCCAGTCTCCAATGACAGGTGTTTAGGGGACATTCCAGACCTGAGCCATACCCATCTTCCCACCTCCTGGGCTGAAGTCCTAGAACCATCTGTCCAAAATTAACCCCATTAGGTGCCAGGCGCTCATCCTCTAAGCTCTATGGACCCAAACAGAACAGCACCAGTTCCCCAGGGAAGCGGCATGCCTGACCCGGAACCAAGGCTGCTTAGCTTTGACCTTCGCGCCACATCACAATGCTGATTATAGCAGTGGGCGCCCCCCGGCCCTCCCTGGAAGACTCCTAGATGACCTCCACCATCCCAGGGCCTGTCAAAAATCAGAACCCTCATGTTCATCCTGAAGTTTGATCTGGAAAAGGACACCTGGCCTGGGGCCGAGGGCTCTGGGGATCTGAGGGGCAGAAGCAAGATCAGATCTCAGAGCAGTCTTGTTCTAAGCCACGGACTCCAGGCATTCGCTCCCCTAGCCCTTCCCCTGTTGGGCCTGCATTCCTTCCCTCTGTTCACTTTTTCCTCACCGAGTGCCGGGGACTTCTGTAGACGTTTGGGCTGAACATGGACGGAACCGTGTCCTGCCCTTTGTGCCCTGCGTTCTCATCGGGATGGCAGAGGAGGCAAAGTTTCTACCTTCATGGAGTTTACATGAATGGAGGTGACATATAAATAAATAAGCAAGCAAAATTGAGCCCTTGGGGAGGCCTGTGGAAGCAGATGACACTGCCCAGAGTCCTGCAGGGGAGGAGAGGACACGTCCTCCTGGCCATCCCCCTATGCCTGGCTAGAGTAGCTTCGGGCCATCTGCCTCCAAAGACCAGCTCTGCACAGAGGGTGCAGGGGACAGAAGCCCTCCCTCCCGGCTCCAGGGACTTGTACTGCTCTCTCCTGCTCTGGTCCTTGTCTGCCAGGCCCACCAGGGCTTGGCTACCATTTCAACTTCTGTGTCCAGGCAGACTGTGTGGATCACGGTCCTGGGAAGTTCTTCCACCTCTGTCTCTACACCAGGCCCTTCTTGGCTTGCCGGGGACCTTTCCCAAACAGCTACCACATCATGACCGCATGGCCTGGGCTTGTGAGCCTATGTGTCTCCCTGTCAGACAGTGACATCTCGAGGAGGAAGCGGTGCGGGTTCACCTCTGTCTCCCAGCGCTTAGTCAGACACTTAAGTAAAAAGTGCATAATAACGTCGATGGCACGATGAGTAAATGACTTAGCTCCCTGAGGGCAAGAGCCGCGCCTAACTCCCTGTCCCCCTCCCTCATCCTTCTCTGCCCCCACAGTGCCTGGTGTAGACTGAGAATCTGATAAATGCTTATGGAATAAATGATTATTTTAATTACTCAATGAGTCACCACAGGGTTCCTTTAAATAGCACTTGTTCTGGTGCATTTAAATGTTCATTTATAAATAATTAACTATGTCACCAGGAGGCTTGGAGAAGGAAGACATGCAGGAGAAGGAAGAGCTGGAAGCTACAGGGTGAGGTGGGACAGTGGAGGGGAAAACAGAGGGGCTGGAGCTGACGTCCTGGCACCAGACCCCAACCAGCGGCGGGACCCCAAGCTCTCACAGCTGGCTGCAAATGCGGATCAGAGTTTTGCTGTGCTGCTTCTCTGGGTGGAGGTGAGGATTGACACAGTGGCCCATCTTCCAGGGCTGGGAGTCCAGTGGTACATGGGGCAGCTCAGCATTGCTGGTTCCCCAGGTACCACACTTCCTGTGAAGTTCCCTCCCACCTAAGGGCTTGGCTGGGTGAGGAGCAGAGGAACCACCTGGGTCGAGCTCAGTTGGCCACAGACTTTAGGAATAGCAAATCATGGGTGAGTGCTGAGTTAACACGGAAGCCGAAACACACGAGCGTGGATTGTACAGGTGCAAACACTGCTGTTGCAAACTTGAAAATCCCTTTCTAGAGGGAGCTGCCGGAGTTGGGAAAGCTGGACTAATATAAACTCGTGGGAAAATATACCAGTAATGGTACTTATTTATTTATTGGAAGCATATAATGTGCCACAGGACTCACCAATAATAATAATCATAGCTCTTATTGATTGAGATTTTTTCCTGTGCACCCAGATCTGGGCTGAGACTGACACAAATGTCTCATGTAAATCCTAAAAGTGACATCACGAGGTATCACCGTACTGACACGTATTTCTTATAGACAGTCATCCCTCTGCGCTATCTCCAGAGGCTTGGTTATAGGACCTGTGGTTCCCAAATTCTCAGGGTGCCCACGTCCCTTGTATTAAATGGCTGGGGTGTGCATATAACTGCTGCATATCCTTCCATACACGACAGCTCCTTTCCAGACAGCTTGGAACACCTGATACAACGTAATGCTACGTAGATAGTTGTTATCCTATATTATTTTGGGAATAACCATAAGGAAAAGTCTTTACATGTTTAGTATAGATGCAATTTAAAAAATGTTTTCCATCCGTGGTTGGTTGACTCTGGACCCAAGGATGTGGAGGGCCATGTGGTCAAGAAGCTGTGTCTCTGGGAGGAGGTGGGGGTCAAGGGCTGGCAGTCCAACTCCAGCCCTGTGCAATTCAAAAGAGTGGTCCATGGACCAGCAGTGTGGGCACCACCTGGGAGCTTGTTAGAAATGCAGTTTCCTCCACCCCAGCCCCCCTGGGTCTGAGTCTGCAAGTTGACAAGGTCCCCAGGTGACCGCGTGTGCACACAGTTGGGGAGGTGCTGAGCTAGACCATGCTGGGGCAGCTGCTCTAACAGTTCCCGGGTGATTCTCAAGTTCAATAAATGTTGACGGTAGTGTTGCTTCCACGGGACCTGGACCCAGACTCTCCACACTGAAGACAGCAAAGAGGGCTTTTGGGGAAGGACACAGTGACATCATGGGAATGGCAGAGTGGAGTTTGGGGGTCTTCTGCCTCCTGTCGACTGCTGTAATGAGCTCCTCACGTGTCACCTTGTCAACTTGCTCATCTGTAAAATGGGTGTGGTGACGCTGAATTTCTCTTCACTTTCAGTGTCCCTCGTTGGATCCATCCCAGGAGTGGTCTGTGCCTGGGTTTAGATGGGATGAGTTGTCACCAAGTTGCTGTTCCAGGAGCTCAGCTGGACGGTGCCATCTGGCAGAGGACTGGGCCAGGCCCCGCCTACCCTGCGTATGAGATGTCAGACTGAGGGCCCATGGTGTGGAGTCCCCTCCCCAACATGCACACACGTAAATCACGACACTTTATGACTTTTCTTCTTGATTTGTAGGAATGAAGTTTATCCTCATCCCCCAGGGTAGCTGGATTGACTCGGAGGTGATTTCTGAGCCAAATAGGGGTTCTTAGTTGTGGTAAATAATTTCGATTATTTTACCTTTCTTTTTTCTGAGGGCTGGGAATTCGTAGTTTTAGTAAACAGAAGGAAAGGTATTTTGAAAATACCAAAGTGTGAGGTTCAGAGCCTGTGTGGTGAGATGATGCTCTTTGGACCCAGGTGAGGATATGTATGCTCTGGGCCTCCCTCGGGTCCCTTGGGAATGATGAGGATCGAGGTGCTGGACAAAGGCCATCTGGGGGTAGAGGGACAGAGCGTGCATGTCCCTTCCATCTGCCTGGTATAAGTAGTGGCCTCCTCTTGTGATTGGAGTGGCCCAGGGTGCACCCCCACCCAATGCAGAGAACCCTTCCCAGCTTCCTGAGTGGCTCCTGAGAATCTGCCTGCTGGAAACCTGTCCCAGCAGGAGGCAGAAGATGGGGAGGGAGGGCACAGCAAGCCTGCTCTGTGGCCTTGGGCAGGGCTCCTCCCCGCCCTGGGCCTTGTCTTCCTCCTCTGCAGAATGGGAGCTGCTGGCCAGGTCAGCAGCTCTCCGGTGGCGGCCTGCAGTGCCAGTGGCTCTAGCTGGAGGGGCATGCAGCTGGTCTGGGTAGAGGTCTAGACTTGGGCGTGAATGGGATCGGTCATTGTTGCTTTTTGGGATTGGTAAGATTTGGAGTTTACACAGTGTCTCATTTGCTGTCTCATGTGGTTGTCACAAGAAGAGGTGGGTGGGACAGGGCCTCTGGTCTCCACTTTGGAGGTGAGGATGTTGGCATGGGGAGTTTACGTGACTCATTCAAGGCTGTGCCGAGGGACAACAGCAGAACTCAGATGTGAAACAAGAAATTCTGAGTCTAAATTCTGGGTTCTTTTCATGACGCCAGGCTGCCCGCTCTGGAACTTCCGGCCCTAACAGTTATGGGCATCCACTGCTACAGGGGCCGGCCTTCTCCAGTGTGCGCTTTCTACTGCTTAATAATAATGATAGCATCAATCACATAGCAATAATTTATAGTTTCCTAGACCCTTTAACAGCACCATTTCTTGAACTTCCCCCAGTATCTCTGCCAGGCAGATGTGTTACCTTTGGGTTCACAGATGAGGAACGCGGCTCAGAGAGGTTTAGGAATCTGCCCCAGGTCACACAGATGGTTCATGATGGAGCTGACGTTTAAACCAATGACTGTCTCATTTGCAAAGCCTGGGCTCCCTCACTGCACCACATTGCCTCCCTCCAGAAGTGGAGCAAGATCTGGATTCTTCCTGCCACCCAGAGAGCCTCTTGTCTTGCAAACAACTCTCCGTCACTCCTGGGCACTGATAGATCTCTGTTTTCCTAGCAAGACTCAGCTGAGCCATGTGGCTCAAATTCAATTACACAATCTAAAAGACAAATTAAAGAGGAGTGTTGCTCTGTAAACAGCTCCTCTAATAATCCAGGGCTGAGCCTGCCTCCCCCCTATGTCACGGGCGTTCCCTGGCATCCTGGGTGCCTGGGTTTTCTAATGGGCTTGGCAGTGCTCGAGGTCAGCACGGATGGTGTGTTAGTCAGCTTTTTCATTGCTGGGACCAAAGAGCTGGCAAGAACAATGTAGGGGAGGAAAAAATTTATCTGTAGGTCGCAATGTCAGAGGTCTCAGTGCATAGACAGCTGACTCCGTTCTGAACCTGGGGTGACGCAGAACAGCAAGGAGGGAGGGTGTGGTGGAGGAAGGCAGCTCAGGACACGGCAGTCAGGAAGCAGAGAAAGAGAGAGCTCTGCTCCCCTGGGACAAAGTATACACCCCCAAAGGCATGCCACTGTGACCCACCTCCAGCCACCCCTGCCTGCTTCCGGTTACCACCCAGTTAGTATGTTCAAGTGCACCAATACACCGGTTAGGTTAAGGCTCTTACAACCCAATCATTTCACCTCTAAACTTTCTCGCATTACACATGAGATTTTGGGGGACACCTCACATCTAAACCGTAACAGATCGACAGGTGTAGCTCACAGCCAAAGCCGGACAGGTCAGTCCTTGGAATAATGTACATGTTGCTCTAAAGGGGGTCCCTGAGGTGTGTGCTTGAACTTAAAGTTTCATTTTTTTTTTTTAAAGACAGAGGGACAGTGAGAGAAAGAGAGAATCAATTTTATTTAGTTTTTCATGTGGCTTTCGTTGCTCCAACACCTCGTTGTGTACGTGGCGCTGGGGTTCGGACCTGCAGACTTGCGCATGCCAGGCAAGTGCTGTAACCGCTGAGCCACCGCTCCAGCCCGAACCTAAAGTTTCTAAGAACTTGGTGGCATGCTGGGCTTGCTCTTCCAGTTGGTCCCCAAGGGTGACCCATAGACCCTGGTCCTCTGAGTGGAGGGGCGGGGCCTGGGAGTCTGCATACTAAAGAGCTTTCCAAAGGGATGGAGCCTAGTTGGTCCCTGACCATGAGCTGGGAACCCTAAGTCCTTCTGTAATGGAGACTTGGTGGGGAGGGACTTGCAGGGGCAGGGTCAGCAGGAACGCTGGAGTCCTGCTTCCACGCTGTCTCCACCTCTTTGTCCAGTCATTTGGGGAGTTTATACTTCAGTGCCAGAGATGTGGGATTATAGCAGTGGGTATATTAGTGTCCTAGAGCTGCTGCCACAAAGTTTCTCAAACAGGGTGACTTCAAACAGCAGAATCTGCCTGAAGGCCCTAGGAGGACACCGTCCTTTGTCTTCCTAGTTTCCGGTGGCGGCTGTCAATCCTTGGTGCTCTTGCCTCGCACTGCATCGCCCCTGTCTCCGACTCCATTGTCCTCTTCCTCATCTATCTCTCACCTTTTCTTATCGGAACACCGGGCATTGGGTCCAGCTTCCACCCTGGTCCACTGTGAGCTCCCCTATCTGTGGGTGTTCCTTACCTCAGAGTGCAGTGTTAGGAGGTGAAAACCTTGAAGTGGAAACTGCATTTGATGCACCGTGTGGCCCAGCCACCCAGCTCGGCTGCAGTGCCTGCACAGGAAGGTTGTCCCCTCACCCGATCCAGGGGCCAGCGGCCAGCAGTGGCTCGCTGCTTCCATTCAGCACAAGAGCGGATCCGACCACATGAGCCAGTCTGCGAAAAGATCCAAATTGAAACCGAGAAGATGGGTTTTTACAGAACGCGTATACGCATCACTGTTGCCCCATCGTAAAGTTGAAAGACTGTAACTCAAACCATTGCAAGTCACATCTTCAGAGACCTTTGTTTCCAAATGAGTTCATCTCCTGAGGTTCCGGGTAGATGTGAATTTTTTGGGGGGACCCTATTCAATCCACAACACCAGGTAATCTTGCATGTCCAACTCTCCAAATGTAAGGGCTTTTCTCAGCCTTCAGGTCTCAGGGCAAAGCCATCTCCCCAGAGAAGCCCTCCCCAGCTGCTGCATGCACACCCAGGGCCTCTCACCCAGTTATTTATTATTTATCACAGTCTCTTGGGTGCTTCCTGCAGAGCACTGTGGACATTGTTTGTACCTCCAGATCCTAACTCATTGAGATCTGGAACTGGGTCAATTCTCCTTTCCTGAAACCAAGCAGTGCTTGGCCTCTGCTCAGTGATACTTGTTGAAGGATGAAGAGGGGAGAACCTTGTTCACCAGAAAAGGAGGAGCAGCATGGGAGGAACCAGAAAGTCAGGCTCTGGTGTCACCCAGCCTCCACCACCTAGCTGTGTCACCTTGGGAGGCCCTGGGCAGCTTGCAGTCCCAGGAGCCTTATTCATAGGAGGACGTCAGTGGGGGCCTCTCCCAGGGCCCATCATTCCCGCTGTTGTGACAAGCCTGTGGTAGTCAAAGCCCCTTCAGGCCAGTCCCTTCTTCTCCCAGGCTTCTTTTGGGGACCTCTGTAGCCACAGCATTCTATTCAATTAATTTGGCTGATTTTGCTTTTTTCAGCATTTATAAAACTCTCTCTCCACCCCCACCTCCTCCAACCCCCAATAACTTTTCCGCTTCTTCCCAGCTCTGTTGCTATGAAGTGAGGTCAGGTGCTGGTGGTACCCAGTGAGTCTAATTATCCAGGAAAGTAATTAACATTTCTAATAGAATCTGCCACTGCTCATTTTCATCGGGGCCACACAAAAGCAATAAGGTAAAAGAGTTTTGTAATTAAAGACTCGTTATTGTGGCCTCCCCATTCCACTCTGCGACTAATAAGTCTTTTGCAGGGGAAATGAGTTTGCAGAGCTTCATGGAGACAGACAGGGCCCCCGCTGGAAACCTTCAAATTGTGTTTCCTCCTGCTCAGTTTCCCTGTTCAGCTGGGGCCTCTGTCTTCTGGCTTTTTCTCTCTTTGTGTAAAGAAACCTTCATTTGAAACTGTAAGACAGAGCAGCCCATCCGGAGCTCGGAGCATACCATATGCACGTGTTGAAATCACACTGAATCCATTAGTAAGAACATCACTAATTAAATATCAAATAAAAACAAAACAAAAAAGGTAAGATAAGAACAGTAACATCAGTGGCAGCAAAGGCTTTGGCTGTGACCTTCGTGATGCCTCAGGCTAGCCCAGAAATCAGAAGCAAAATCATTAGGCACAGGGAAGCATGAGTGACAGCAGGAAGGGTCGGGCAGGAGGACCCGCGTGGGGGTAGGCAAGGTGGACAGAATGGAGAGTTAGGGGCGCAGGAGGCAGGGCTCTGTTTCTCCTGGCCTTGCCTTATACTTGGGCAAATTGTTCACATTTCCTGAAGCAGTTTTTCCATCCTTAAAAGGGACTCACTTAACTGGGTTGTGAGGCTGGGGCTCAAAGATAAATCATGATAATTCTCATGGCCTAATTGTATTGAGCATTTACTACGTGTCAGGCTGCTGTGGGCATTTCAGAGATTATCTCATTTAATTGGTATAGCAATCCTATGAGGTTAAGTATGTTTGTCACCCCCATTTCCCAGATGAGGAAATCGAGGCTTGAAAATGTCAGGTAATTGGCTCAAGGTCATGCAGAGAGTAGTACCTGGGAGAGTGGGGTTCCAGGCCAGCCAGTGTGCTCTTAAGTTGCCGATAAGCGCTTTTTTTTTTTTTTTAAGAAAGAGGGGACAGTGAGAGAGAGAGAGAGAGATAGAGAGGGAGAAAGAGAGAAGCAATTTAGTTTTTCATGTGACTTTCATTCCTCGGGCTCTTAGCTATGTACATGGTGCTGGGGTTTGAACTCACATACTCATGGATGTCAGGCAAGCACCATAACCGCCAAGCCACTGCTCCAGCCCGCTGATAAGCTCTTGCTATTTTACCAGCAAAGGGTGCTGCTGAGGGTGGCAGGTCTGTGGCCTGAGTTTGTATCGGTGAGGTGGCAAGGACCCAGGTGGGATTTCTGGCCATCCGGGAAGAGCAACCCAGAAGCCAGTGGATCCTAAGAGCTACCCAGGAGAAGTGGATTCAAATCTGAGGGTTTGAAGCCCCATTCCAGGAACCCACAGGACCACAGTAGCTGGAAGTGGAGCAAGGAGAACAGGCTGCAAGGGACACCAGGTTCCAGTCCTCCTCCTGTCGCTCACTGGCTGTGCTACTCTGGGGAAAATGAACTTCTCTGGTCCTCAGTTTCCCTCACCTACCACATGGTAATCCTGATGAAGTAGCTGTAATGATCAAACAAGATGGTATTGATTCAAAAATTCCTGGTGCAGAGGAGTGTATTAAATTGCAATCCTCTCTCTCTCTTTTTGTCTCTCCTATACTGTATTTAATATTCGTTTGCTCAGTTTTTTTTTTTTTAATCTGCTGACTGTGGAATTAAGCTACTACAGACCTGGAGAAGCGTGGTGAGATAGCAAAAGTCTTTGCCACCTTTGAGTGTCAGACGTTGGGGATAAAAGCTAACGGAAAAGAACAACAACAAAACAAAACCCAAAACAACTGTTACATACAAGAACACCTGGCAGCTAAGTTTCCCCATGGTGAGGTGCGTGTTCGGCCAGTTTATCTCCAAGGTACCATTTCTATAACAATGAGTTGTCATTCTAGGTGAATTTCTTTTGGGATCAGCCGCTGCAGGTGTAACAGAAGTTGTCTTATCTATAAATACTCTGCTGCAGGTGATAGGGGATCTGGAAAAAGGGAGGAAGAGGAGGAAAGGAGGAGAGAAGGGAGAGGTTGAGGAACAGGAAGTGTGGGTGTGCAGAGGCAGGTGCCGGGGGAGTGTGCCAGCCTATGTGAACAGCAGGCATCCAACAGTGGCTGTGCCCAGGGTGTCCAGAGCTGACTGTGTGACTGTGGGCTTGCTAGTCTCCTCCAGGCTGTAGCTTTCTCCTCTGCAAAAGGGGCACCATACGGTGCATCATTTATCCGTAGCCACACAGCAAGTTGCTCCAAAGCCGGGCAGCTTCAAACAACAGCCATCTACTGTCTTAAAGCTCCTGTGGGCCAGGGATCTGGGCAAGGCTCAGCTGGATCCTCTGGTACTGGCTGTCTCATGACACTACAATGAAGGTGTCAGCTAAGGCTGGAGTCACTTCAAGACCAGGCTAAGAGAGGAGCCACTTAGGGTCTCTCTTGAGTGGTCATTGGTAGGATTCAGTTCCTCCTGGGTCACTGGGCTGAAAGTTGGTTATGGTTTGGATCTGGAATGTCCCCCAAAGTCTCAGGGGTAAAAAGCTTGATTCCTGGTTCAGCAATGTCCAGAGGTGGGTTTTAAAGGAAATGATTGGGTAATGATGCTCTGATCTCATCAGTAGATTAACTCACTTGATGGATTAAATTTGAATGGACTGTAAGAAGGTGGTAGGAACAGTAGGCAGGTGGGTTTGAGGAAGTAGGTCACTGGGAGTGTGCCCTTGGGACTCTGTCTTGTCCCAGGTCCTCCTCTGCTTCTTGGCTGTCATGAACTGACAGCTTTTCTTGACCACACCCTTCCACCACGATGTGGTGCCTCATCTCAGACCCTGAGCAATGGAGCTGGCCAATCACAGACTGAAACTTCTGAAATCATAAGCCCAGATACATCTTTCCTCCTCCAAGTTTTTTCCTAACAGGAAGCCTCAGTTTCCAATGGGCTTGGCTGGAGGTTTCCCTTGCTTTCTTCCCACATGGGCTTCTCCCTGGGGAGGCTCACAGCATGGCAGCTACTTCCATCAGAGTGAACAAGTAAGAGCAAGAGAGGAGAGGTAATTAACTGGAAGTCATAGCTTCATGAAATTCAGTCCTTTTGGAACCTAATCTCACAAGTGACATCCCATCATCTTTGCAGTATTCTAATTATTGGAAATGAGTTGCCAGGTCCAGTGCATTCTCCAGGGGAAGCGATGACGTAAGGGCATGACTTCCAGGAAGCAGGGATCACCTAGAACCATCTGAGAAGCTCCCGACAATGCACAACCTCCCAAGCTTCTGGAAGGAGTAGATAATAAGAAGAAGGAGTAAATGAGAAGAAACTTCTAGCACACTGGCTGGCAGGTAGTTCTTTTATTATTATTACAGTTTGACAAATGTCCATTGTTTCTACTCTTCTGTAGACCATAATGCAGAAGGAATCCATGAGTGGACAGAAAAGGGAAGATGTATCAGTTATTTATTGCCATAATCATGCTGCATAACAAACAACCCCCAAATCACAGTGACATTCTACTATATATGTATATTCTCTTTTTTTTTTTGTTTTTTGATTGTGGGTTTGTGGCTTGGTTGAAGGGTTCTACTGATCTGAACTGCATTGGTGAGGTTCACTTCCATGTCCATTGTCAACCTGTCAGACACACAGGTCATCTGGGTGGTTTGCTGGGCCCCTTATCATCGGGAACAACTCAGCTGCCTTTTCTCTGGTTCATGTGTTCCCACCTTCTGGCCATCCTTGTCCTCTCAGGTAACCCTTTTCAAAGAACATTCTAAGAGCAAGTGGAAGTCCATGTGCATCTCAGAGCCTAGGCTCAAAATGGCACTCCATCACTCTGATGCTTCTGTTTGGATCCATTCATTCATTGAGGGCCACAACACCAGTTCAGATCCAGTGAATGGGGCCACGGACTCTTCCTCTTGGTAGGAGGAGCTGCAAAACTACATTAAAGTCATAGATATAGGGAGAAAAAGAACTGGAGATATTTTTACAATCAATCTATTTTAATTGGAAAATAAAAGAGACCTAGCATTTAAATGTTATGCTTTCTAAAACATTTAGGAAATTCTGAAGACATTTAGGAAAATTGGAACAGGTTTTGAGTCACATTACTAAGTTTTAAGTTTTCTTTTTTATTAAGTTGTTCTGGTATTGTATAAATAGGGCAATAACAGTGAAATGCTAAAAATATCTGTTCTTTCCTTCATTCACTTATTAAACTTCCAGATCATGGCTTGGTAAAAGGAAAATAGCACCCATTTCTGGTAAGGTAGTAAATATTTCAGGCTTTTGGGCCACACATTCTCTGTTGAAGCTATACAGTTCTGCCACTGTGGTGGAAGGATATACAGATGGATGGGCTCTGCTATATTCCAGTAAAAGTTTATTTGTAGGCAGTGAAATTTGAATTTCCTATAATGTTCATGCAACATAAAATATCCAAGAAAAATTCTTCATGTATTTAAAATGGTAAAAGCTACTCTTAGCTTGTGGGCCCTAAACTCGCCAACAATCTAGTTTTGGACATGGCATTGCTCAAGAGCACCCCCGTAGTATTTGTTACTCTATAAACTGAAGACATCTTCTTAGGAACCCTCTTGCTTCTGTTGTCTCCATTTGGCCTCCCCACAAGCTTGTATCTCTGCAACCATGGGGCTCAGTTCAGTTGCCTTTCTGGGGGTGCGGGGGATGGTGCATAAGGAGGTAGTGGATCTGTAGAAACATCACGGTGGTTGTTGGCAGGACTGTCTAGTAATTTGGATGGCCCAATTTCCACTAAAATCGGGAACAAGACAAGGCTGTCCGCTCTCACCACTTTTATTCAATATTGTTCTTGAGACCCTAGCTGGAGCGATTAGGCAAGAGAAAGAAATCAAAGGGATAAAAATAGGAAGAGAGGAAGTCAAACTCTCCCTTTTTGCTGATGATGTGATCCTGTATCTGGAAGATCCAAAAAACTCCATCACTAAACTCCTTGAACTCATAAACAGATTTAGCAAAGTGGCAGGACACAAGGTCAACACACATAAATCAATAGCTTTCCTATACACCAATAATAATAGGACTGATGAAGAAGTCAGGAAATCAGTCCCATTCAAAATATCTTCGAAAAAAATAAAATACTTGGGAATCAAACTTACAAGGGAAATCAAAGATCTCTTCAACAAAAATTATCAGTCATTGAAGAACAAAATCCAAGACGACCTAGGAAGATAGAAAGATGTCCCATGCTCTTGGTTAGGCGGAATTAATATAATAAAAATGGCCATTCTACCGAAAGCTTTATATAGATTTAATGCTATCCTTATAAAGATACCTATGTCGTTCTTTACAGACATAGAAAAAGCAATTCTCAAATTCATTTGGAGCAATAAGAAACCTAGAATTGCCAAAACACTACTAAGCAAGAAAGATGAAACAGGTGGTTTTGCCATACCAGATTTAAAACTATACTATAGAGCCATAGTAACAAAGGCAGTATGGTACAGGTATCAAGATAGGAAAGAAGACCAATGGAATAGAATAGAAGACCCTGAAACAAACCCTCAAATATTTAAACATCTAATTTTTGACAAAGGGGGACAAAATATTACATGGAGGAGAGACAGCCTCTTCAACAAATGGTGCTGGACAAACTGGTCAGGCACTTGCAGAAAGTTGAAATTAGACCCATATCTTTCTCCTTGCACAAGAATCAAATCAAAATGGATCAAGGAGCTAGGAATTAAAC
>PVKS010046518.1:0-13256 GCA_004027875.1 Aplodontia rufa
AAATGATGTTAAACTCCAGAGATATTAGGAAAAATTGTACAGAGTTATAAATGTAAGCTAACAAGTTCTTATCTGAAGTATGAGTGAGCATGGGAAGAAATGTTCCTAGAACACCAAGAGATTTCAGCTTGCAAATTTCAAAACAATCTTTGGGAACAGAGAAGAGAATGCATGTGGAATGTTTAAGGCAAATACAGAAATTTTGTTGAACTAATAACTAAAAAAAAGTGAAGTTTAACAACTACCAGTTAAGCAGCTTATTGAAATGATACATAGTAAAGCCGGCAGCATTCAATATATGTACCGGCTATGCATCATTGATATTTACATATCTGATAAGATTCTTAATGAATCTGTATTAAGTGAATACAAGATGGAATATCATATTGTGTGATGTAGGTGAGTTCTAAATAGTCTTCTCCTTCAAGTTTCTTTCTGTTCTTCTGATTCACTAGAGATCCCTCAGTCCCCAGTGCTTGTGCAGGGTCAGCAGGGAGAAGGAAGGACTCCTGTGAGGACCCTGGAATCCCTGTGCTCCTGAGGACATGCCCCAGACTCACCCCTCTCCACGTGCGTTCATGTGGCTGGAACGTCAAAAGCACTCAGAAGCATCTGTATTAACCCATGTCACTTCTGAGTTCTGTTCCCTCTACTTTGCACTCTCTGGGCTTAAACCTAATTCCACTTAACATTTTATATGCAGAGCTCATCTGTGAGACACAGGAGGCCGAGAAAGGTCCCCGGACATTGAAAAGGGGCTTTGTGTGCTCTTCCTTTAGCTGATATAGCTTAGTGTATATCTGCTAAATTATTTTGATGTAAACATCTCAGAAATATTTGGAAAAATTGTGTGTTTTATTGCCATGTATGTGGATTCCATCAATATTCTTTTTTTTTTTTTTAAAGACAGGGACAGTGAGAGAGAGAGAGAGAATCAACTTTAGTTTTTCATGTGACTTTCATTGCTCTGAGACTTCATTCTGTGCGTGGTGCTGGGGTTTTGAACTTGGTTCCTCGCGCATGCCAGGCAAGCACAGTAACAGCCGAGCCCCCGCTCCAGTCCTCCATCAATATTCTTAACCTAGGATACTTGTCAATAAGATAGCCAGCAGGCAGTGCCTTGGGAGACATAGCTTCGGAGCTGTGTCTTCAGTGTTCCACGAGGGTAGAGCAGTATCATAAAAACAGTTTTGCAACAAGGGTGCACAAGATCATAGAGAGACCCTGCAGCTCAGTGTATAAAGCCACGCCCACTCATGCCTCCAGGAAGAGCTGAGTCCAAAAACCTCTTTTCAGTGCTCTAAACAATGGTTATGTTCTTAGGGTGATGGCAACCTGCCTGATTCCAGAGTATAGTGAAAGCATGAACAGGGGCTGGGATGTGGCTCTGGGGTGGAGCATGCGGGAGGCACTGGGCAGGATCCCCAGTGCTACTTACATACACACATGCACACACGTAGGTCATGAACTGGACACTTGACTGTGAACGACAGAGGATAAGTGCTCGCCAGGAAACTTCTGGGGCCACCTGTGAGGTCTGTACGTCCTGAGTGCTGTTCTGTCTTCCTTGGGTTGAAACTGTCACCTTGACTTTCCTGCTACCAATTTCGTTCCTATTTTTAAGGACACAGCCTATTAATAAGCTTGGTATTGCTGGAGTCAGTCTGGCGTAGTCTCATTGTTTTTCCTTCCCTCTTTGGGAGGTGGATCTCTGTTGGTGTGTTCTGTTTTCCTATATCCTCCACGTTTTCATTTCTATATGAAGTTTAGAACTGCCTTGTCAATATCCACAAATTTTGGGGAGAATCAACATCTTAATAAGTATTCTGATCCATTAATATTTATGAAGCCCATTTCAGAAGAGCCTTGCGTGAGAGTCTTTGTGTAAAGTGGTAATATTTGTTTCTTGAATGCGTGGTGAAATTTACCATCAAGGTCCTTTGAGCCCGTAGCTTTCTTTGTGAAAAGCTCTTCAGCAACAACTTCAGCTCCCCTGGTAGATGTAAGACTGTTTAGACAATAGATTTCTCCTTGAGTGGAGTTTTGTAGTGTCTGGTCTTTCCAATAATGAGACCATTTAATTAAAGTTGTTGAATTTATTGTCATGAAGTTTTTCTAAAGTTACTCTTGATTGTCATATTATCCTTCAGTTTCTACAGACTTCACAGTGAAACCACCTCACTCATTCGTTTTGCATATAGGCTGTCTTTTGTATTTTTTTCCTGATTGTTTTGGCTAGAACTGTATGAATTCTATTGATCTTCTCAGAGAACTGGCTCTGGATTTTATCTGTTTTCTGTATTGTTTTCCTGATTTCTATTTCATTGATTTGTACTCTGAACTTTTGTTATTTCTTTTCTTCTGTTTCTTTTTATTTACTTTCCTTTATCTAACTTCTTAAGATGGAAACTGGATTGTTGTTTTGAAATCTTTGTTCTATTCTAATATAGACTTTTTTTTTTTAAGAGAGAGGAAAAGGTGGCTGGATTAGTGGCTCAGCAGTTTCTGCACTTGCCTGGCATGCACAAGGATGTGGGTTTGAGCCCCAGCACCACGTACACAACAAAGTCTCAGAGCAACAAAAGCCACATGAAAAACTAAATAAAATTGATTCTCTCTTTCGCTCTGTTTCTCTCTCTCTCTTTCTGTCTCTTTCTCCCTCTCTCCCTCACTGTCCCTCTCCCTCTTTTTTTTTAAAGAGAGAAGTATAGTGAGAAAGAGAGAAAGAGAATCAATTTTATTTAGTTTTTCATGTGGCTTTCATTGCTCCAACACTTTGTTGTGTACGTGGTGCTGGAGTTTGAACTTCGTACTTGCGCATGCCAGGCAAGCACCCATAAGTGCTGAGCCACCACTCCAGCCCCTCTACTATAGACTTTTGAGGCAATAAATTTCCTTCTAAGAATTTGTTTAAAAGATTAACATCAAGCTAATGTGGCATGATTTCATTTCCATTCCCTTCAAATCATTCATAATTTTTCCCCTTCTTCTTTGACTTCTGGATTATTTGGAGAGGTATAATTTACTTCCCAAATATTTGTATATTTTCTAGAGACCTTGCTGTTCCTGACTTCTGATTTATTTCCTTTGCAGTTGGATCACATGCCTTCTGTGACTTGACTCCTTTGAAAGTTGGGAGACTTGTTGGATGGCCCAGAAAAGAGCCAGTTCTGGGAGTGTTCTGGGTCCAATAGAGTAGGCTGCACATTCTCCGCTGTGTGGGGCTTGTCCTGAAGACTGGAAGGTTTTGGTTGATGCTATAGCCCTAGGGCTTGTATTCCCGTTCGCTTGTTCTGGCCGCTGTTGAGGGAGAGGTTCTGGAATCTGTAGATTTGCCGATTTCTCTTTGTGGACTTAATCAGCTTCTTACATTTGAAGCGCTGCTACTAAATGCATGAATATTTGCAACTGTTGTATCCTGACAACTTTTTCATTATCAAACGACCTGTTTTCTCATAATATTATTTGTTTTGAAATCTGTTTTGTCTGATATTGGTACAGCTGCTCCAGCTTTCTTTTTTAGACCAATGTTAATGTGGTATTTGCTGAAGAATTTGATTTTGTCCAAATTGGGGTCTAGCCTTTGTCTCTGTCCCATGGAGGGGAACCTCCCAATCCCTGAGATTTCCTGAGTGATAGAGGATCTTCGTCATTAACAGCGGGTCTCTGGGATCTTCTGTGCTACATACCTCGTTTATGTTGAGAATATCACACGTGGCCTCTAGGAAGCAGGTTTGTTAACCCAGCTGGAGACGGCTCGGGGACCCATCAGTGAGTAGGTGACCCACCATGCCTACACAATGACACCCTGTGGTGTCAGGATCTGGCTGTGCTGTCACATGTCAACTGTCAATGCAGGAGGATGGGACTGAGCTAGGAAGAGGGAAAGAAGGTAGGTAGAGAGAGGGCGTGGTGGGAGGGGGAAAGAAGCTGTGCTGTGAATCTAAAACCCTGATCAGCTTTTCCGTGGATCTGTCTGCTTTTCCCTCCATGCCCAGCACTTCCTTAGAACTTGTCTAAATCCACCCATCTGTGCAAATCGCCTCGTGTTGACTGAAGCTTAAGAGCCCGGATGCCTACAGGTGCATTTCCAGGCTAGGTGAAGGGGCATGTGTTCCCAGAAACCTGCAATACAGGCACATTCCGAAGGCCATCGAGACGGAGGAGGCGAGGCCAACCTGAGGGCCCTGGAGAGGACCAGGGCCCCATCCATGTCTGTGATCAGAGAGCAGCGTTCACGGGCCTGGTCTCAGGTACCACCTTCCCAGGCCCCTACCAGGCTTCCTTTAATGGAAGAGCCCAAGACCCCAGAAGCCCTTCTCCTGCTCCAGATGGCCCCTTCCGCTCTGAGAGTTCATTTACTCACCATCCATTGTCTAATGAAGCCCTTCCTCCTTGCTGAGACCTCATGTCCTCAAGTTCCTTTCTGTGGTGTATCTACTAACCATATTAACGTAAAGTGACAACGCTCGTGAATGATGATTCTTTCAGATGAATTGATAGCTCTTTATCCCACTGTCTTCTGACTGAGGAAGTGGCTCCTGCTCAGGCTTCTGCTGGGCTCGCTTTCATTCCTTTAAGGTTACAGGACTTCTTTTCTCTGGAAGCTTTTGACCTTTTCCCTTTAATTTCGAACTTCTGAAACTTCACGTTCTATCTAATGTTTTCTTTTTATGAAACTTGCGTAGATTTCGTGTGGCTTCCTGAATTGAAGAACTACGTCAATAACTGATTCCTGAAAACTCCCCATTGTCGCGTTCTAAATAAGGCCTCTCCACACTTTCCCCGGTTACCACCTCCCTCAGGAAGTCTATCATCACATTCCATCACAGTCTGTCTCTTTCTTTCTCTTTTTCTTTCTTTTTTTTTAAGAGGAGAAAGAGAGAGACAGAGAGAATCAGTTTTATTTACTTTTTCTTCTGGCCTTTGTTTTCCCGACACTTCGTTGTGTGCGTGGTGCTGGGGTTCGGGCCGAGTCCTCGTGCGCTCCAGGCGAGCGCTCGCACTGCTGAGCCCTGCTCCAGCCCAGTGTCTCCGTGTTTCTTACCTCCGCTTTATAGCCTTCATTTTCTGTGTGTTCTGCTTACCGTTTAGTATTTGAATTCCTTTCATTACCTATCAGCTCTGTTTAATCTCCTGCTCCACCTATCAGCTGTTTAGGACGCGTCTTCGTTTCCAGAAGTTGTCTGCGGTTTCAGTAGCGGCTCATACCTTAGTCGCATACTGGACCTCATTTCCGTTCATCTGAGCTCATTCAAAAGCCTTGCGGGTGTTCCGCATCTGTGGGCTCAGACCTCTCCACCTTTCAGGGTCCACTCTGCTGTTCCCAGCTCCTGCTCCTGGTAGCTCTTTCCTCATGCATTTGTTGTCTTTTTGCTTTGTCACTGTTCCCTTCCGCAGACTTGCGTGCCTTGGCCTTCCATCTGATCTGCCATCTGATCTGCCAGCTGTGTTCCCCCTCTCCACCAGCTGTGTCAGAAGCGGGGACCTTGGGAGCTTCCCTTGTCTCTGCACGGCCCCTCCCCCTTGCAGAACCAGCTAGCAGTGGGAGCCAGGGGACACTACCTAATGAAGGAACAGGTGCGCAGAGCGCAGGGGGAGCGGGAAGGCCTGGCTCCCAAGGGGCCCCTGGGGAAGGAAGCACCCTTGTAGTGCGCCTTTCCCGGGAGGGAGAGACTTAGGAGCAAAGTGAAGCGTTCTTAATGTTCTTCCTGTCTGGCTGCTAATTCTGGTCGTGTGCAGCAGCCATCAGTGGCAAAGGCACCAGTGGATGGAGCCTTTTCCTCTGAAGCCCTTGGCACCTAAATTAAATTGGGCTCTTTAAGGAAGGAAAACAGGGATAGATGTTGGCAGCTGCCAGCAGTGCTGATGGCTGATGAGGATGTGTACTTCTACAGAAAAGTGCACCTTTGTAGTTAGTGGCAAGTGTTGGAGATTTCTGCTTGAATCTTTCCCACAGTATTTCAAACTGACTTTTGATTCATCTGGCTATAATGTATTTTATGGAACGAACCAGCCCCACCAGTCTTGAATCTTTGCGCGTGGGAATTCATTCTGAAGTTGCTTGGCAAAGGCCTTTTCGGAATTGGCTGGCTCCTTGCTTTTTGTGTTGCTTTGAGGGAACGTTCATTGAGCATTTCTTATGTGCAGCCATGGATTTGGCCACTGCCTGGCCCTCAGGGTTTGTTTAAATGTGTCTCTGCAGGGCACTGTCCTTCTGTGGTCCCTTCCCAGATTTCCAAGAAGTGATCTTCAAATTCCACATTGTATAGCCAATAAAAATTCCTCATTAATTCCCCAAACTTATCTCTCGTACTTGTTGGAGTGTGGCAAGCTCATTCTTGCAGAAATGTTTGAAATATGCCCCTTCCACTAAAAGGACATTTTCTTCAGTGATCGTTAATTATATTAAGACAGATTTGCCTGTTGAGACTAGATGAACTTTCTCCATTCTTCTAATGAGGAGCATTTGTAATTTTAGATAAGAATGGATTTATCAATTCCATTTGGCCATACACTGTATCAGGGAGGCTAGCAGTGGCGGTAGCAAGGCACATTGTGTGTATACTGCCGAATATGCCTCTGTCATTCAGGTTTGTGATGCTCGGGTCCTGCAGAGAGCAGCAGGCCGTGGGAGGCCAAGTGCGAGACCATAGGCTCCTGCAAATCACCTCCACTTTGGGGCACTAGACTGTTTTTTTTTCCTTAAGAACACTTTCTTTTCTAATTGTAAAAATAAAGAGTATTTTATTTTCTAGTTTCAACACTGGGAAATGTATCTAATACAAAGAGGAACCAAGGAAGCCGAGTTTGAAAAGTCAAAATGACTCTCCTGACTATGCTGGGGTCGCATTGTTCATCTCTTCCCAAGAGCTCTGCCCTGCTCCTTACCCTGATGGGTCCCTGAAGGCCTTGGGTCCATAGCATGTGCTGAAGCCGCAGGTTTGCAGCTGTAGAGGAAAGGAGCAGCACTGGATCGCAAGTTCTGTGCCCAGTGGTACCATGCATGGAGGCAGCCCTCGGAGCAGGAGCACGGGGCAGCGGGCAGGAGAGGTGCTGCTTGCTGCACTGCGGAAGCGCATCCCTATTGGGCTGCTGAGGGAAACAAAAGGAAAGGAAAGAAACCGCAAGTTGTCTCAAGGCAGAGATGTCAAAACTATCTTGGGGAATATGGAAAACTGGAAGTTCTCCCGAGAAGGTAAATAAACCAAAAACCCTGCATTAAAACCCAGAGGTCCTTTGAGGCAGCTTCTGTGCTCCGTCTGCTTGTGACTCATTGCTAGTTGACCCGAGTCTTCTTTTCCAACTCCTCTTGCTCACTCTGAGTCTTCGCGCATCTAGCCTGCTGCTTGGTTTTCAAATAAGTTCTGTTAGGAAAGAAGGATGGATATTGATCTTGCCTCTGAAATGGGTGGGGAATGCAGGGGACGCTCAGTGGCTTGCCCGGGATCAAACGTGATGTGGTGACTGAGGTGCTGAGCTGCGTGGAGCTGGGACTCCGTGCTGCGTCAATGGCTGCAGGCTTGCTGTGGAGTCCAGGCAGGGTTAGGAGTTGTCACACCCAAATCCACACTTCTGCACCTTATCTAACCTTCCAGCTACTCTGTGCTCACCTGTGACTTGGGATAAAAATCTCCCCGCTCAGAGGATCCTGTGAGGGTTCAGTGAGGTTAAAATAAACAACAGGAAGCTCCAGGAACCAGAGGAGGAGGAAGAGGCAGTTGGCCCTGCCTGCCTGAGCTGGGTGATACATCCCTTCTCCTCTGCCCAGGGCTCACCTGTGCCTGAGGCTGGAGGACTCGTGCGTTAATGAGTGGTCTTGGGCTCACCTGAGGGCGTTTTGTTGTTGACACATGAAGATTGTACTGAGACTCTGCCACAGTCAGTGTTTCCAAATAAAAATTCTATCTGTATTGCATAAATCTGACAGAAGATGAGAAAGAAAAGACAAACAGAAATATTGGCTTCTTGCTGATCTCTGAAATTGGCTCCTACCCTGCCCGAGGCAAAGCATCTGATTACCCCTCTTTCAGGACGAGGTATTGCTCCTTCCCTCTATCATTGATGCTTCTCATGCACTGAATTTTTATCTCCATGATGCTGCTGCCTCCAGTTCCCAGGCCAGCTCAGCAAGTGCACGGGCAAAGGAGATCTTAATTCCCATTTCTTCTAAACTGCGTTTAGAAGATGGAGAATCGTGTTACACGGAGAAAGCCCCCTTTTGTCAGAAACGGGGAAGTCCTGCTGGCTCCACTGCCTGGGTCCCCCCAGGATTGGCCACTTTGCGCCACCACATGTGCCACAGTGCTGAGCCACCACCATCCCTTGCCTGGGTGGCTGCAATGGCCTCATCACAGTCTCCTGCCTTCCTCCTTCCCTCCACTGAGCTGGGCAGGACAGTGGTTCTGGAAGAACAGGCATGGTGACCTGTCCTTCCTGTTCACAGGCACATCTCCCACAGCCTGTGAGCCCTGGGGACCCCGTGGCTCTCTCTCTCACCTCTGCCTCTAGCACGCCTATTCCAGACTCTGGCTCCATGATGTTTTGCTCCTAGGCCAGGCTGTGCCCGCCGGCAATAGTATCTCCCAGCATAGGCAAACTTCAGTGGTTGAGTTAATGAGTCGGTGCAACTGGGCTATAGGGTGCTGGGATTGAACCCCAGTCTGAGCTTCTGGATGAGATGAGTGTTTGCACCTGTGGGTTGGCACCTGGATCCATCAAGGGCCCAAATGAAACCAGAGGAGGAGGAAGAGGCCCTTGGCCCTGCCTGCCTGAGCTGGGTGTTACATCTCTTCTCTTCTGCACCCTGGCCCCGAATTCCAGCCAAGGGCACCCTGGTGCTTGGGTCTTTGGCCTCGCACCTGTTCCAGGTCTTCAGCTTGGAGACAGCAGATCATGGGACTTCTCCACCTCCCAAATCACATGAGCCAATTCCTCTAAAATAAATCTTACATATATGTAAGTGAAAGATACATGTGTGTGTGTGTATGAATATGGAGAACCATGTCTGAAGGTATGTAAACACCTCCTTTTAATATTAAGAAAATAATCTCCTTTAGTATAAATATGTATGTATGTGTAGATAGATGTGATTCATGTAAAAGCAGATTCTTATAAATAAAACTAGTTTATACAGACTTATTGATATTGTTATTAGCTATTTCATATATAAAGGGTATGTTTATATATATAGGTATAAAATTTTACATAGTTATAAAAGGCTATATGTCTATAAAGCATATATGTGTACATTTTGAATGATGCGTATATACACATGTGAAAGGACCTAGGTATGTATGTCCTAATTTAAGTATATATGCACACGTGCGTATGTGCTGAAAGGATAAGTGTGGACCTCTTTTGGCCCTTTTTCTCTCGAGACCTTGACTAACAGACCCTTCCTGAAGTTGCTTGTGTGCCTGATTCCCTGGCTAGGCCAAGCCTATGCTCAGACTTTCGCTCCTGAAGTAGGTCTTCCCTGTCTCCCACACCGTGGTCCCCAGCACTGTCGAGAGCTCGTTTTTGCATCTGCGTGTGTTCTTTCTCGTAACACCACAGTTCATCAGTTCTAACGCCAAGGTTTTGTCCCCAGTTCGAATCCTCTGAAGGTGGGATGCGTGGGGGAAGGTGGCGACACCATTGCCATTCTTATAGACTTGCATCGGAACGCGCAGCGTGGGTACCACAGGCTAGTGAGAACCCCACGGATGGCAATGACAGACGACGACATTCTGCCAGGGGAAGTGACACTGGCTTGATCTGCCTTGAGGAGCCATTGGGAAGGGGTGACCTGAATGCCAAGATGCTTTAGAAATGCAGCAGCAGATCGGTTTCATTTGTGTTTTCCTTTCCAATTATTGACAAGGATGAGCTATGACCATAAATTACGTGTTCCCCTCTAATGACACGCAGATTTATGTGACAGCGAGTGTGTCTGACTTCAGTCGTCACAGCGGCGCCCCTCTCGTGCTATGTGGAGTAGTGGTCCTCCAGGACGGGAGGCATTTGGTCTTGGTGACACAGGGTATAATGCACGTGGGTTCCTGTCCATGCTGTGCCCTTGCCGGGGTCCTCGCATCTAGGAACCCTCTGGAGGACCAGTGTCATCATGGCTGCTGGGACACAGAGCTTGCTGGAAGACGTCCCATTCAGGAAATGCACCAAGCCAGCCCCAGGGTTTGCGGGTGCACTTGTGACCCTTTCTGCCCCTCCATCCTGCTGAGGGGAGCACACTCCGCCCGGAGAAGGAAGGCAGGGCTTGGTAGCTGCGTGTTGCTCTGCTGACACGTACCTGTTGTCCACGTTCATGGGTGTGGTTCCTCCACACGTGTACAGTTCGCTGGCCACATCCAGCCACCCTTCCTCTCGTCACCTGCCTGCACCCTCCCACCCCCTTCCACACCCTGGTGATCACTCTGCCCTGTCAGGCCCAGCCTTTTCTACTTGCCAGGCGTGTGAAGAACGTGTGGTTCTCACCTTCGTGTCTGGCTTGCTTTGCCAGACACTTCATTCTGCTCCGTTCAGTGGCTTCAGAGGTTGGGTCTGAACTCAGAGCTTTGATGCACCTTAAGTTGATTTTCAGCAGGGTGAGAGGGAGAGGTCAGGCATGAGGACATCAGCTTCCCGGCACCAGTGTTGGGCAGGTGGCCTTTTCTCGAGTGTGTGTGTATCCGTCCGTCTTTATTTCTGCGGTTCCGTTCTGCTCCGTTGGTCTGGGTCTGTGCTCTATGCTGGCACCCGCTGTTCCTCGCTGCGGCTCTGCAGCGTGTCCTGGGATCAAGTGCTTTGCCGCCTCCAGCGTTGCCTTCTTCCTGGGCGTGGCCTTGGCTGTTGTGCTCTGTGGGAGTTTTAGCAATGCTTTTGAGAGTTCTGTGAAGAATGTCATTCCAGGGTGCAAGGACGGTTCAGGAGTGGAGCATGTGTATGCTCCTAATTTATCCAGCGCTTTTATCACGAAGGGGTAGTGAATTCCATCAAAGCTTCCCTGCGTCTGTTATGGTTTAGATATGGGGTGTCCGCTGAAAGCTCATGGGGGAGATCATGCAAGAGGGCTTAGAAGTGAACTGAAAGTGTCCTGAGCCCTAGCCTAATCAGTGCGCTAATCCACTTACAGGGATTAACTGGGTGGTAACTGTAGACAGGTGGGTCTGGAGTTGACACATTGGGGTGTGCCTTTGGGGCTTACATTTTGTCAGTGGTGAGAGGAGCTCTCTCTTTGGTGTCACGTCCTGAACTGTTTTCCTCTACCCACCCTTCTACCATGATGTTCTGCCTCACCTTGAGCCCAGGGCAATGGAGCCAGTCTGTGGACTGAGACCTCTGAATCCATGAGCCCCATAAACTCCTCCTTTTTTGAAATTATTCATGCCAGGTCTTTGGTCACAGCAACAGAAAAGCTGACTAAATCAGAAACTGGGACCAGAAGTGGCGCTGGTGCTGCGGGGAACCTGACCGTGTGGCTCAGACACTTCGGGAGCTTTCTGGAATTTGTTGGAGAAATTCAAAAACTTTAGATATGCAAGCTGGATAGCTTTGGAGTGCTCTAAGTGGAACTTCACGATGATTCTGGTGGGAAATTAAAAGACGACAGTGCGGATAGGACTGTGGACAGGATGTGGCATCAGAGGTTTCAGAGAAAAAGAAGGACTCTGTTGGAAATTGGAATAGAGGCCCTTCGTGTTCATTGTGGCTAAGAAGTTGTCTAAGTTTGCCCCTGCACTGAGACTTCCTGCGAGGCTAAATTTAAAGGTGATGGACTTCCTAATATGGCAAAAGAACTTCCAAGGCAGCTCACCCCTTCAGGGCTGGAATGGGTATTGCTTGGCAGCTATTATTAAATTTATTATTATTTTAAAAGCTAAATTGTTTCATCTTATTTTGTTTTTCCTTCTTTATTTGCGTATGAGGTGCTGAGGATTAAACCCAGGACCTTGCACCTGGCAGACAAGCTCTCTACCACTGAGCCACTCTCCAGCCCCTTGCTGGAGGCTTTTAGCCACGTTCATTTGTTGTGGTGATCAGAGAAAGCAGAGAAGAAAGATTTGAAAAACTTGGTCTTGAAAAGTGGAAATGAAACTGGGGCTCAGGACGTTGTGTTTATTGCTAAAGAGATGGTTCTAACTACTTTACCTAGAAACAATAGGAAAGATGGCTGGAGGAGGTCTCAGTAATTGTCCCACACCCATCTCAGGCTCAAGGGTCCAAAAATAAAAATTCCTTTGAGAAGAGACTGGTGGGGCACCCAGTTTATACGGGTGGCCTAGGAAGTGTTTCACCGTAGCCAGCCAACTGGGAACTCAGAGGCTGCTGCAGCTGGGGGCCCTGGAGACCTGGCTGCTGCGCAAGATGGCGGCTGGCCTTGGTGTCAACCACATGGTGCTGCTACTGCAGGATTGCAGGATGCCAGAGTTTGGGGCTCTTGGAGGCTTCCACCAAGATTTCAGAAGGCCTGGCAGTGTGCCCAGAGTCAGAGTTCCTGTGCAGGCGATGCATGGAGATGTGAGGAGGGAGCTGAAGCTGCAGTGGAGACCCCCCGCCCCCCGCGGGATAAGAAACGCAGTACCGTGGAATATCTGCCAAAGAAAGCTGCAGGAATTGAGCCCAGAGAAGCCAGCCCCGTATGGGCTGCAACCCAAGGTCACAGGGCAGAGCGACATCAGCACTTTGGAGAGAACATCATGAAGCCATGTGCCCAGATGCTGGACAGGGGCTGCAGGACTTGTTTGCCCTAGTGGGTTTTCGTCTCCTTTGATCCTATCCCTTCTTTCTATTCCCCTATTTCTCCCGTGGAATGGAAACTGTGCCTTTATCTCTTAGATATATGTAACTTGCTTTTGATTTTGATGGGGCTCATGATGCGAGTTTACCTGGACTCTCAGAGGAGACTTTGGGCTTGGACTTTTGAGCAGTCTTGGAATTGCTGAGACTCTTGGAAATAGCACTCTTGGAAATGGACGCGAAGTATTTTGCATTGTGAGATGAGCATGAGTTTTTAGGGTCCAGGGCAGGAATGTTATGGTTTAAATATGAGGTGTTCCCAAAAGCGCATGTGTGAGACAATGCAAGAGGGTTTAGGGGTGAAATGATTGGGCTGGGCGAGCCTTAACCTAATCAGGGCATTCCTGATTAACCGGGTGGTGACTGTAGGCAGGCGGGGTGTGGCTGGAGGAGGTGGATCCTCGGGATATATGTAGGATATACATTTTGTCAGTGGTGAGGGGAGTCAGTCTCTCTCTTTCCCTCTCTCCTTCCTGTGC
>PVKS010046519.1:0-13262 GCA_004027875.1 Aplodontia rufa
AATTAAAGAATTAGCACTATTTTATAAAACCTTTACTAAAAACTAGAAAAGGATCAGAAACTTCTCAATTTCTTTTATCAAGCTTCTAATATTCTATTATTAAAGGCAAAAAAGACAACACAAAAGGATGTAAGAAGAAATGATAGAACTATAGATCAATGTAATTATGGATGCAAAAACCAAAACAAATAATTAGTGCAATGTAAGTTACCAATATATAAAGAGAATTAACAACATGACCAATAGGGTTTATTCTGAACCACTTAAATATTAACTCAATTGAAGATTAGTTCAACATTCAGAATGAATTGATATAATCCACCATGCTAATAGGCAAAAGAAGAAAATACATATTTGTATTAATTGATGCAGAAAAAGAAATTTGACCAAATGTAACGCTTATCTATGATAAAAACTACTTTAAATGTGGGAATATTTGGGAAAACTATTCTACTGACAGAGAAGATATACAACATACTAATAAATTAATGATGAATGTCCCTGTTAAATCAGAAACAAAGAGGACTAGAGCAGTGACTCAATGGTAGATCACTTGCCTGGCATACGGGAGGACCCAGCTTCAAACCTCAGCACCACATATACAACTAAAAGTCAGAAAAAAAGTCAGATGAAAAAATAACTGAAAATTGACTCTTAAAAAAAATTAGAGACATTTTCACTACTCACCACTCTTGCTTCAGTTGGTGCTGGAAGTTCTAGCCAGAACAACAAGGCAAGTAAAGGTGGGGGAGGGGGGAAGGAGAGAATTGAAAGAAAGACATAAAAGCATCCCTGCATTCAAATTACATAATTGACTATGTAGAAAATCCCAAGGAATACACAAATAAAAGAAAACTTGAGTATTAATGAGTGACTTCAACAGGGCTGCAAGATATAAGATTAATACACCCAAAGCAATTTCTTTTTTAATAAATGCATTTGCATGTAACATGAATACTGATGTTAAAATAAAGTATCATTTGTAATTTCTAAAAGCAAAAGTATTTAGTATTAAATCTTACCAAATCATGTATAGGGCTCATATGCTGAAAAGCACACATCAAATCAGATATAAATAATTAGAGGGACACATGGTATTCATGGTTTGGAATATTCGACAGAGTAAAGAACCAGTTCTCTCCAAATTGATGCATGGATTCAATTCTAATCCTGTCACAATCCTATTAATAATTTTATAGATGTAGACAAATTTATTCTAAAATTTATACAGACATTATGTAAAGTAGAATAATTAAAGTACTCTTAAAGGAAAAATCAGAAATAATTCAGATTTTTAAGAATACATATATCAGTAATAATCAAACTTATGGAATTGGTTTTTTTCTAGTATTAAATTTAATTTCCCCTTCAAGTGTGCATTTTATCATGCTAAAAATAAATCTCAATAAAACCATTTCTTCCCTGTATTATTGAAGTTATAGCTAAATTCTGAGGATTTGGGGTAATATGGAGGTAGAGGGTGGAAGGTGAGTGTTTAGCTCCTCTGTCCAGGTTGGCTTCCTGGAAACACACGTTATCTGTCTACCTTGTCTCTTATATCCCACTGCTGTATAGTAGAAGAGCACAAGCATGAGCCTCATGTTAACTTTTGATTCTCTACTAACCACTTTATAATTAATTTTTTAAAATTCAAGCTAACACATATTAACCACATGTATATGTAGAGTACAGTGTGACTTTTCAATACATCTTTCAATGTGTGATGACCAAACGAGTCATGGTAATTAGCATATCCATCACCTCAAACATTTGTTTTCTTCTTTGTGTTTGGAAACTTAATTATGTGTCAATCAAACATTTGAAAGTGTCATTTTTCTTTTTACTAACATGGCTCACCATAATTTTATATTCACTGGCCATGTAATAGTACTTGCATTTCATACAATTTCTCTGCTTTTCTGTTGAGTTGCCTTTGATCTGTGGTTATTCTTTTTTATTTTTTTTAAAGAGAGAAGGACAGTGAGAGAAAGAGACAGAGAGAATCAATTTTCTTATTGAGTTTTTCACATGACTTTCACTGTTCTGACAGTTGTGTACATGGGTGCTGGGATTTGAACCCGTGTACTTGTGCTTGCTGGGCAAGCACTGTAAAACCACCTAGCCACCCCTCCAGCCCCTGTGGTTATTCTTAATTCTAGATACTAAATCTTTTCACTTTAATGATTTACAAATATCTCCTCTGTGTGTGAATCAAATTTTCAACTTGTTTTGACATGCAGACATTTTCTTTTTTGACTTGAGATTTTAGTCTCTTATTTATGAATGTTTTCTACACTGAGCACATAAAGATTAGCTACCCTGTTTCTGAAAATTAATCATTAGACAAATTTTCTGGAACAAGGCCTTACTTTAAAAATATACCAAGCAGCTATCCCTTAAAAATTTGCCTGAACAACTAGGTTAAAATATTATGTAATATATTAAGTATGTTTGAGAGCTTAGAAAATGGTTTTACTTGTCAGAAAAGGCTACTTGTAGCACACTTCTGTAGGCATGCTTCATGGTTTGAAGGAAGAATAACATCCGTCAAGCTATTCTATCAAATCTATAAATTCTGTATTAATGGGCACCTTTGGTGAACCACAGTGAGTCCACAACTTACAAATGTTTGCCAGCTTGATAAAATGATGTTGAAACTAATCAATATTAGCTTACTTTGGTCCACCTAAATCATGATCTTGACAACCCACAGATACTTTATTTGAGCCACATCAAGTCAGAATTACAGTGGAAGGTACTAACATCAGAAAACTATGTGAATGACCACAGGTAGGATTGATTTTTCCTAAAGGAATGAAAATTTTAACTTCAGTTATCTTGAAATGTCAATCATGTAGCAGAAAAATGAAAACAGAAAAATGGAGACTTAGACTGTAGTAAGAAAATACTTTCTCCTCTCTATAGTTGGAGATGAGTTATTCTGCAAAGCATGGTGATTTGTAGGGCATTTCTCAAGGTGCAAGCAGAGTTGAGATTCCTTTGAGAATGTGGAGCCTGGCTGGAGAAACAGTCCAAGCAGTGATCCTGGTGGTCCTGGAATTTATGTTTTACTTCCTCGTCATTATCTCAAATTTTCAGTCAATTCCTATGAGAAAGAAGAGATTGGACTTATGCACGATCTGATGGGGAGAAAGGAAGTGTTAAAAGCCTATAGAGGGGTGGCTTCCACTGACCTTAAGGAGAGAAATCCTGTGATTGCCCACACCTTTTTCAGATCCATGATCTGCACTTCTGTTTGAACACCAGCTTGGGAATATGACCAGGAGGTCAGAAGAAAACAAACTACCCACTACTGATGATAAGTGGGAATGAACCCCGCACAACTCAAGAAATGGTTTGCATCCTTTTATTTTTGCCTTTAAGTCATTGGAAATCCAGGGTATGAAAATGTGGGTGCATAAGATTCTTCTGCACTAGACTGTTCTCTGGACTGACTTATTTTTTTCTGAAGGGAGCCAGGCCTGGGCTAGAGTTTACCAGCCTCATTATTTCTGAATTTCCTATAAGCACCATTTTCTGTTCAGAATCTTCACACCCCATCCTCCCCATCCACACCTGCTATTTCATTCCTTTCTGAGGCTCATGACAGCTCTCCAAGTGTGAGAGGTATCTTAACACACTGATAAGTGGCAGAAAGAGAGAAATTCCATGGTTGGGAATTGGGAGGAGGGAGGAAGGAAGAAGAGAGGGAGGAGATAATGCATAGATAAGCCTCTCTTACTAAAAATAAGATGTGTGATACTCTGAAAAGCAGAGATTTTAACTGTTGAATCCAGATTTCTAAATGGACTATTTATCTCTACAATATCAGATTTTTGCAAAATGCATGACTTAACTAATTACCTGGGATCTCACGGTACGAGGGGGGGGGCGTTTTATGCTAAACACACACTACAAAGGAAAATGTATCCATTCTAACATGAATGAGCAAGCATTATTAACAATTTTCATTTTAAAAAACCCAATATGTAGGCTTTTGAAAGGAAAACGGTAATTTTTTTTTCTTTTCCCCTCCCTTGCTGTGTTCTGAAGAAGCTCTGCTCTGGTGTCCAGACCATGTTAAGCAGTTCCATGCTACAATGTGGTGCTAAATGAATGACAATGGCCTTTGGGTGAGGACAGAGGTGTGCTTTCTGATTACTTGGTACAGGGACTTCCTTTCCCTGTTAAATCATTTTCTTACAAATAACTCCAATAATTTTAGATACAGATTCTACATAAAAGTAAATTTAAAACATAGCAGATTCAGAGTGTAGAAGAGTTGTTCACAGCCATAATTAAGGGATTTTATTCCAAATAAACTGAATATTTTCACTCCAAAGCAAGAAGGAATTCTAGTCATAGGCCCTTCCTTCTTGGAGTGGTGTCCTTTGGTGAATCCGAGTGTGAACTATAAGAGACAATAGCCTGCGGGTTCTTGGGGCCTTGGTGACTTTGTGTTCTCATGGTTCACTGCAGTCAGCAATGTGATGCCTCATGTTTTCCTTGGAGGACTGTGTTTCAACCCAAGTTTAAAAGAATCTCTGGAATCTGCTTCCTCATAGGAAAGAGAAAAAGAAGGAGAATTGGGGAACCTTCCCTTTACTAAATAACACACCCGTCAGAAAATTCAAGAAACAGCACAGCTATAGATGCGTGCCTATCAGCTCAGCATCTTCTTCCTTTAGATCCCACCTGATCCAGCTTTGAAACTACAGTGGTCCCTACCAAAACTGTACACTCTTAGAACCAAAGAGACATGAAGTGAATGGTGGTATCCCAAAGAGATGGCCAATTTAGTGACTTTAAAACATTCTTCTCTGCGACACACAATACCAAAAAAATGCATTTTATATACAACTACCCCAACCACATATACATACACTGACCTATTTGCCACACTTACATAGCTCTTTCGTTTCTATTCTATTTCATTAAATCTTTTATGATCCATTAAGTTGTTCTAATGAACTGCCAATGGGACTCGGTATACTGTTGGGAAAACAGTTTTACTAGTTAAAAAAAAAAAAACAATCCCTGTGTACATCTGGGTACTTATGGGACATAAAAATGGGGCAGGCAGAAGGAGTCACACTTAAAAGTGTTCTGACTTCCCTGCAAATGTAACCTTCTTCAGTAGCTTCTATAGGCTCTTAGAATGACAACAGGGCCCTTTAGCTCTCTTCTCTGATAATGAAGCATGACTTGATGACGAGGAAGATCCCAAGGAGAAGTCAAACCCTTCAAATAAAGAGATTGGAAAGGATATAGCAGGGGGGAAAGTCTAGAGCTGGAAATCATGGAATGTTCCCTAGAAAAACTAAGGAGAAAAAAAAAAACTATGCTTCTGGTATTCATCAAGGTCAGGAAGTTCAGAAAATCCCTGATCACAAACAGGAGGTGTGCATTACAAAAATCCATCTGCGCAGATGACTAGGTCCAACGATGGTAAAAAGGAAGTAAAAGAAATGGGAAAGAGCGGGGAAAACAGCCTCTTCAGATGGATTTGCTTGTGAAGACATGATCTAAATGAATAATAAGGTAAATTATAATCAAGAACAAGATGAGCTCAGAGGAATAAACAAGATGCATACTACATGGGAGCATGTAAGAAACAGTAGAAAGGAACATGGGTGTTAATCATAGTGAAATGTTAAGCTATTGGAAACTGGAAGCAAGTTTCCCTGAAAGGAATAAAGTTCAATGATTGCACTTTTTTTGTTCTAATGAGAAATCACCAACGGCATTCCAAGACAGTGATACAAAAAATGCTTTGGACTCTGTAACTAAAAAAAGAGTTAAAATGAGCTTGGGTTAGAGTACCCAAGTTGGTGAAAATCATAGAAAGAAAGTCCAATTAAAAGCATCAAAGGACCTGGATGCTTCATCCTGGAGAAACACAAGTTCAAAACAGACAAAGTCTCTCACTACAAACAAGTCTTTGTATAGAAAACTCTGTTTTGCTATTTGAAAGAGTCACACACTAACCAACGAAGGACATGGAGATGGAAAATGGAGATTGCGGAAGGCATCTTGATCTCTAGGACTAAATGATTCTACATTTCCATGGAGAAAATGTGGGAGGTGAAAGACCAACATGGATTTTACATTTCCCCAAATGTTGTCACCATAAGGCTTGCTCTGTGAAGAGTGACAAAAACATTCAGGATGCCTTAGAAATTTAATCCATCTAAACAAGGATCGATTGTCAAAGAAGTTCCAGGTTTCATGCCAATCCAGATGGACTGCTACTGGCCCCCAGGTGTGGATTCCAAGCCCAGGCTCCAGTGAGAAAGGAGGAGCTAGAGGTTGTCTGTCAGGTACAGCAATGAGAATGTGCTGTTTAAAATGAAAATAGCTCTTTAAGTTTCTTTTCTTTTTTGTTCTTTTACCTAGCTGCCATTTTTGAAATACCAGAATTATTTATCTTCTAAAACAAAAATGGCAGAAATAAAGTATACTTTTAAATCTCAGGATTTTTTTTCATAATGCTTCATAGCTGTTCTAATTAAGTATCACAACAATTTTGAAAATCTATTTGACCTCTACAAGATCCATGATTCAAAGAGAAGAGCTTTAAGTTCAGAGGAGACTTGACCGCAAACCAGTAATTGGTATCAGGTTCGTTGTTTAATACCTGGCTCAACACAACCACTGTAACATTCTTTCACATCATTTTCAATCACCTAAATTCGGGTAAAATAAGTAAAAATAAAAGGGGAAACACACCTTAAAGAGTGAATTCTAATTTACCTCCCATTGTTACATGAGTCAGGAAAACTTTTGATTTCATTTGCCATTTTTATTGAGTTATAATTGACAAATAACAAGTGCATATATTCAAGATGTTCAAAGTGGCATTTTGGTATATGTATAAATTCTGAAATAAATTGCCACAATCAGATTAATTAACTCCTCCATTGTCTCAGTAGTCTCTTTATGATGAGAATACCTATGCTGTACTTAGCAAACATCGAGTGCCTATATACTTAACAGTAGTCAACATGCTGTATAGCAGTTCCCCAAAACTTAATTATGTTACAACTGCAAGTTTGTACGCTTTGACCGATATCTCCCTATTCCCCACCCTCTAGTACCTAGAGCACACCAGTTAAAGCCTAAGACACATCTCCAAGATAAGTTCCTTTGCAAATCACAGGGAGTCTTCCAGACCATGATATAAGAAGAAATTAACACAGTAACTTAGTACCATAAATAATAGCATACATATAACCCATCTATTTGCTAAATGGCAAATTGCATTCAGAGTATTCCGCCAAATACAGTTAAGTATTTTGGGACAGTTTTGCAGACACCTGCTCTCTGACTTGCTAGTATCTGTAATTAGCTAGCAGAAAGGAAAATTTTGGGTTTTTATTTGAAAATGATATAATATTAAGCATTAGATACCTACGCCAGTAATTTATTTCCCTTTTCTTCTTTAGTTTTATTCCAAGTAAAGATAATTGCTAGTGGTCTCTTAAATTATATACCTATAATTAAGTTTGTTTTGAGGGAGCTTCATTTGCAAAATAACTCTAGGCAAGGCAAAGATGCATAAATTTTCATAGCATAGCATTCACTTGTGGGAAGATACCTGGATGTGCTTTTTAAAAAGAGTTTCAGTGAACAGGTGGGCCCTAATTTTAAAAACCAAGTTATGAATTTCTGATAATCACAGTAAATGTATAGGAATCTTAAGTTTTTTAATTTTATCAGTGTTCATATTTTGGGAACCTAAAACACCATGCCAAAATTGCCATTATAATATATTTGTAATTCGTTTGTATTCATATTCAGGTGATAAACCGAATAAGGTTAGGGACCTATTTATTATGTTGATCACTGAATCCTTTGAGTCTAGGAAAAAGAAAATGCATTGAATCCGAAAGACCAATTTGCTGAGTGAAAGGATGAATGGCACTGATGGAATTTAAAGCAAAGGAAAACAAACAAAAAGAAAAACTCACACGTTGGCCACACTAAGACATATCCTAGGGTGTGGATGATCAGTTTTAATGATTGAAGATAGTAATAATTATGGACTCATAAGCTATACTTTTTATGGTAGGAATACAAATATAAATTATCACATATATTTCATAAACCAATGTGTTATGTTCAAGAGTTCTGATTTTAGATCAGTCTTATCTAGTTTCAAATACCCACACATTTGCCTTTATATAATGCCCACTTCTGTAATATTGGACAAACTGCATATCTGCAAACCTCCATTCTCTCCTTCGTAGAATCAAAATAAGATCATCTCATAGTATATTTGAGAAGATAAAATGAAACATATATATGTACGTACATATGTATATAAACTATACATATGTATATATGTATGTATGTGCATGTGTGTATATACACACACATACTTTTGTAGTGATCAAAGTTGGAAATAGTAAACAATAGATGGTAGCTATAATCCATGTGACAGGAAAATTTAATCTACTAATAGATTACATGTCTAGGTTTACTGGAAATTTAGAAATAAAATTTATTTTCTCCTTTGGCAAATTATTATTTAAAAGTTGTTTTATTTTTTAAGAAGTAGGTGGATTTTCTTCTGGTGAATTATATCATTTAGGATCTTTGATAAAGGCGTCCCTAATTTTAGCACAAAGAATTTATTACTTTATATTAAGAAGTCTGATGTACAAAGAAAATGAGTTTGAAATATTAAGCACCAAAAGATTTGCTTACATAGAAATTGAGATGTTTAACATCTGAAATTATGGTGCCAGTGAGAAAATAGAAATTATTAATAAGACATAATATACAAATTTGCCAAAAAGCTAATAATAACTTTAGGCAAGAGGTCCTAGGTTTTTGAGAGGTGGAGACTTTACTTTCTCACTTCTAAACATAGTACTGCAGTGTCTTTCTCTGTCTTTCCCTATCCCCTCTGTGAATAGACACGTAGACATAGAAAACAAATCTAAAAAGATATTGACATAGCAATTAGTACATTGCTTGGCACTCACTGACAACAACAATAATGAGTCTGATCATAAGGTGCTCCACAAACATGTTTAGCCAATTAAGACTAAACAAAAATTATCAGAGTCCAGAGGAGACAGTCATAAATCCCACAGGGAAACAACTACTACATGCAGAAATATTATTGATTATATTAATTTATCTTCAGGGACTCATTTTAATTTCAAGCTGATGAAATCTGCTTCTCCGCAAAGCTAAGTTGAGAAAGCCTCACAGAATGGGAGAGAATTCAGCATCTCCAACTTCAGCAACAGAAATTGGTTTTATGGTGTACTCATGCAAGGGCAATTCCTTCCTGTGTTTTTCTTTCTTTCTGTTACTTTGAGATCTTTATTCATGAGGAAATATTGATTGTGTAAATTTTGATCATTATGTTCTTTTCTTCCTTGCTGGGGATGGAACACAGGGTCTTCCACACGCTAGGTTAGGTCTATACCACAAATTATGCTCTCAAGCCTGATGTTGCAGGATTAGCATGGAGACACTCACGCAAAGCCTGATTTCCATTATTTACATGATATGACCACGTTCTACAACCTGGAGACAGGAATCAGTCACTTCGCTTTTGTAATTATGACACTGTATCTTGCTTGCTTTGGGTCTTGCTTACAACTGAAACTGATAGGAAACAAAAGATCACAGTTTGCAAGTACTTTATTTTTATTTTCTTTTCTAAAATAAAGGAACCCATAAGAAATGAAGCACTCCATTGCAAGTTTTCTGAAAATGAGAGCCTGAAATAACAAATCATGAAGGAACATTTTGTCTCCTCCTATACTGAAAAATACATTACGTAGTATGGCTCATGATGAAACAGATGGAAGCTCAGAAATTCCTGGAAATTTTTCTAATACTTGTTCTTGCTCAAATTTAATTTTTTCTTTTACTTGAAATACACTGCTGCATTGCTTTGTCACCATGAGACCTCTGATGACAGGGCGGGGCAGGGGGACTCTTAGTAGACTCAGGGGCATGAATGAATCTTGTTTGTGGCTCCAAATAGAGCATGTGAATAAAAACAAAACAAAACAAAACAAAAAAACCCTCCAATAGCTGAATCAATAGCTGAAGACACCCATCGCAAGCCTGCTGTCATTCCAAAACCGGTGCAGGAAGCTACCATGACTTCTACCATTCAACAGAAATACTGACTTCTCTTCGTTCAGCAGACTTTCAGTTTCCTTTTATTACATGCATGCTAGCAGCATCACAAATTCCCTGTTTTTGTGAACTCCTTTTGGAAACTGCAAAGGCAATTGAGATTTTTGAAATGACAAAAAGTTTCTTTGCCAAGTAAAGTTTTGACTGTAAGAAAAGCATGGGCCATCTGTGAATCTGGCAACACGTTGGCTTTGCTGCTTTTGGAAAAGAAACTCTTCTGTCACTATAACCCATGGGTATCAACTGACATGAAGGATACTGCCAGCAACCATCAAATAAGCCTTACTCACTGACTGAAAGTCACCAATTAAAGTTTTGCCAAAAAAAAAAAAAAAAAAAGTTTTCTACTATATAGAAAATCAATGGTTTAATAGCAAAAAAAATAAAATAAAAATAAATAAAAAATCTAATGGGTATTTGAATGAAATTCAAGCATAAAATAAATTTCTCTGTTTTCAAGAAGAAAAATAGCTAACTTGCAGAATAGTTTAAAATAAGAAGTTGACTAGTCACTTGGACCATTTACTAAACCACCTGAGCCATATGAATGGAACATTTTATTTTATTATTCAAAATCATCAAATCAGCTACCTCCACTGTTCCTTGAGGTCATTATTGTCCCAATCTGCTATTTTCAATGAAACATTGGCAGCAGAAATACTAGCTTTTCCTGTGTTATAAAAGATCCTTTTTGGTAGCGAACCCTGTTGATTTCACTGCAGTTAAGTACTGGGACATTGGATTGGCGTCAAGCTTATCTGAAGCTTATCCTTAGGTGACTTTAAAATTGATTTGCAGTTTCCTTTTCCTTACTGCATCTCAGAGTAATAATGACCTGAAACTTGTTGAAAATGATCTTGTGAGCAAAAAAAGTGCTGCAAATCAAATCCCCTTAACGAGTCTTGTGGAATTCTGTTGATCATTAATGCATGCACACCAATGTTCAAGAAGGAAAACTTTGCCAATTTTTATTTTCTTTGTTACTTCTTTAATCTATGTTGTCAGCAAAAAAGAGAAATGGAAATCAAGTAAATGTAAAAAAAATGAAATTGCATTCTTGCCAAAGGAAGAATTCTGCCTAAAATTTAACTTCATCTTTAAAGCAAACAACATTGACTTTTTCAAAATAATGTATTTTTTAGCAGGATTGAGGTTTCATTTTTATTTTTCTTACCTTATTCATGTTTACTTACACTCTCTAAAAGGGAGGGCAGTGGAGTTAATCTTCGTGAAGGAAGTTTTAAATTCATGTGGGAAAAAATCTGTAACAGTGAAATAAACATGTACAAGTATGCTCCCTGTACTGGGAAATATTTTCTCTATTCTTTACCTAATTAATTATTTTGTTATGTAGATTTTTATACATAAAAATTATTTTATATAGGTTCACTTCTTGGGAAACATTTCCTGATTTCTCTTATTCATGCAAATTTACCAATTCTGTATTTCCACATGACCACACATGAGTCCTCATAGCAATTACATATGTGCGTGTGTGCATGTATGTATTTATTTTTGTGGTTCTGAGTATCTAACCCAAGGCCTTGTGCATGCTGAGCATGTGCTTACTACTGAGCTATACCCGTAGCCGGATAGCACTTAACCATAGATGCAATCTTATATATTTGTATGAACTTTTTATTTATTTATTTTTTCAGGGCTGAGAACCTAACTCTTGGTCTTGGGAAGCGCTCCACCACTGAGCTAAATCCCCAACCCCTGTATGAACTTTTTAAACAAGTAAGTCACTTGTATTGACCTGCACCCCCAATGAGAAAAGATGCTCTGGCTCTTTTTATTTACAACTTTCTTCTCAGAACTAGTGTCTGCATGTTGTAGGAAATTGCTAAATCTTGGTTAGAAAATGAAGACTTTTCAAACTGAATGATCCTTAGAATTAAGGAAAGAAACACTTGGTTCTGTGATGGAGAAGACTCAGGCTTTCGATCTGTTTGGCCATGAATTGGTTCAGGTTCTAGAGAATTTTAGGGAAGGAAGAATAGAGTAGCACTCAGGAGAATTGACAATCATCTTTTAACTGGAAAATTTTATTCAACCATTAAAATGAGATCTACTGTAATAGTCTCACAAATTTTACTATTATATACACATGGAAATAAATAATATATAGTTCATCTTCTGCAAAATTTAAAGATGCAAATGTTTTTTAATTCATCATTTGTCTACATATATTCTAAATACTTGATGAAATTAAATGTCACACGGTTACCCAAAGTCATCACTCTCCTCCTGACGCACTCTTCTGAAGGTTCCATTTCGTGACTTAATCAACAGGTTATCCAGTTACTTACCAGGGGTCATCAAGGCTGAAAATTTTTTCTATGCAAAAAAATTATTTTTTTCCTTGAGGTCTGAAGAATAAAAAATGTCATCTAAGCTTTGTTAATATAGCTAGATTTTTCAAGACATAAATAATTTTCTCACATTTTTAACTGCTTAAACTGAAATGGCTGAAACCATTAATAAAGTGCTTGGATTGGAAAATGACTTACAGCTAATTACTTTGATAATTTGGTTCATAATCGCATGACTTTGCCATATTACAAACAATAGGTGACTTTGCCCACTGGGCTTTACTGGTGTATTCACAATGTGCTATTGCGGGAGAACTATCATGAATCAGAAAGGACCTGGGTACCGCAACGTGCAAGTGGTCAGGCAGCGCACCCTGTTTTAGCTAAAGTTAAAGTAACACCTGCCATCCTAAACACCCACTTCACCCTGATTTGTCTTAAACACAGCTGTTATTAAAAGAAACCTGAGATCATTACTAACTCTTGTGACTGCTTAATCATGCTAGTCCTGCTCTGAGATGGGGAATTCAAGTGACATTCTCAAGTCTACTTAATTGCTAATAATAGAAAACTCATCTCAAGGAGAAATCCTAGAGATATAACAAGAAATAATTATTCCTCTCTGTTCATAAACCATCAGAGTTGATTCATGGATACTTTCAGCAGCATCTTGCACCCATGTAATACTCTCCTTCTAGATGGCTGTTTCTGGTCATATTGGATACACACATTCAGTGTGAGGGGCTTTGCAGGACCATTCAGGCTACAATCTCCACTGTA
>PVKS010046520.1:0-13262 GCA_004027875.1 Aplodontia rufa
GTATATATGTACCACAGTTTTTGGATCCATTTGTCTAGTGAGGGACATCTGGGTTGTTTCCATGATTTAACTATTGTAAATTGAGCTGCTATGAACATAGATGTTGCTGTGTCACTATAATGTGCTGATTCTAAATCCTCTGGAAAGATACCCAGGAGAGGAATAGCAGGGTCATATGGTGGGCTCATCCCTAGTTTTTTGAGGATTCTCCACACTGCTCTCCAGAGGGGCTGTACCAGTCTGCAGCTCCACCAACAGTGTGTTAGTGTGCCTATCTCTCCACAGCCCCTCCAGCATCTATTATTGTTTATTTTCTTCATTTTTGCCATTATGACTGGCATGAGGTGATATCTTAATGTGGTTTTCATTTGCATTTCTCTGATTACTAATGATTTAGAGCACTTTCTCATGTATTCATTGGCTTGATCAATGTCTTCTGTTGAAAAGTTTCTATTTAGCTCTTTGGCCCGTTTGATTGGGTTGTTTGTGTTTTTGTAGTGAGGTTTTTGAGGAATTTGTAGATTCTGGAAATGAGGCCCCTGTCCAAGGAATCATAGCCCAAGATTCTCTCCATTTCTGTAGGAAACTTCTTGATTCTTTTGATTGTTTCCTTGGCAGTGCAAAAGCTTTTTAGCTTAATGGCATCCCATTCATATTTTCGACTTTACTTCCTTCACTTTAGGAGACATGTTGAGAAAGTCTTTGCCTACTCCCAGCCAGATACTAATTTAACTAACACTCAGGAATTGAACATTGACTAATTCATTTTTCACTGCAAGCTTGAGTGATAGGCACTATTATGAGCCCATTTTACAGGAGAGGAAACTGAGGCCAGGAGAGATGAAACAGCACATCGAGGATACAATAAGTGGTCCTGCTCTCCTGCACATCAGCCTCTCTGCAGCCTCTTTGGATAGGAATGGGGCTGCCTCCACCAATAAACATGGTCACTGGGTGGGAACTTGGACATACAGTCTCCACTTTTTATTTGCATGTTGTTAGTTTTCTGGGAAGCTGAGTTCAGAATGAGGGCCCGCAAGCATTTCAGGTGGTCAGCTTCTAGGCGTTATTACGTAGCAAGTGTCAGACAGCAACATGCCGTTTCTCAGACCAGCTCTGCGAACAGAGACTGACCATGGCATGGAGAACTGGCCACACAGGGTCGATGGCTGAGAATGGGGGCCTGTCTCTGTTGCCCCCACCTTAACATCTTAGAATTTGCTGATGGGGTTGGAGTGATACTGGTAACGTATGGTAGAGTGGCATGACCCTTTCCCCTTTGTTCCAGAGGAAAGGAAGAGTCCTTGTCTTCTTCGATTTCTACATGAGTGTTAGCATCTTGGGACAGGAGTAGCCTCTCTCTTCATCTGTACCAAGAGTTCCTTGACTCTCATTCCTGGGCCTTTAACTTGTACTTGTTTTATTAACTAGTCATTAACAGATGTTCAATTAGATATGATCATTAGATTGCCAATTGATCATTGCCCAAAGGTCAGTTGGCTTCTAAGAGCTTTCTAATGGAAGCTGAGTACCCTCTCCTCAGGAGGACAGTGCTTCTAGCTGCAGAACCTTGTCATTGAATATATTTCACAGGTCTTCCCAGACCCTCTGAAAAGCTCATTGGGATAGCATCTTAGGGTTCACAAATTCTAGAATCTCCTTCCTTATGAGCTATTTTTACCACTTAAAAAGACCTGAAATCAAAGAGCTTATCTGTGTTTCTTCACTCTTGGCTGAATATAGATGAACATTTGCTGGGTCCTCTGGTTTTCTTGCATAGACAAATTACTGAAAGCAAGAAGCCATGCCAAGTGCGGTGGGGTTCCTCGGTGGAAAGTTTGGGAACACTAGCTTGTACGGTGCCTCCGTCTTCATATCCTAATACTCTGGGCTGTCCTGAGCATATAATGCAGTAATAGAAATTTGTAGTGTTGTGTTTTGTCTTCTCTTAAAACCTTAAGGGACTATGTCTTTTTTTTTTTTTTTGGTGGGGCGGGGGAGTTGAACCCAAGGGCACTTAACCTCTCAGCCACATTCCCATCCCCTTCTTATTATTTTATTGAGACAGGGTCTTGATAAGTTGATTAGGGCCTTGCTAAGTTACTGAGGCTGGCTTTGAACTTGCGATCCTCCTGCCTCAGCCTCCCAAGCTGCTGGGATTAAAGGGTGCACCGCTATGCCCCACCTGGCGAGGGGGCTATGTCTTGATAGCCCCTTTATTGCTTTCCATGGACCTTGGCACCCAGCACCATTTCCTCAGGACACTGGTGTGTCTGTCTATTCTCTGGTCAGCAGAGGGCAGCAACAGAGTGGGCAAAGATGGCCCTCGTTCTTCAGATTAACCAGGCTCTTCAGAGTTCAGAGAACCCTTAAGGAATACCTACTCAATGTGAATTCAGCTTTGCTAAAGTCTAGCATATATTTAAATTGGAAGCAATATTTTAAAAAAATTTGTTCTAGTAGAGGAAAGGCCGTTTTTTAGATGCGAAGGATTTTTGGTTTTGAAGTGTGGAGTGGAGAGCGAGGTTCACAATCGGCACCTACACAGGGAGCCAGTGCTTATTTCCTCATGCAATTGTTACCTTTTATTACTAATAAATGTGTATGAAAATAAAGCCAATTTATCCCTGGAGTGAAATATGTATGTACATTGTAGTGCAGAAAAGAATTATTACGTGTGTTTATTTTGCAGTTGGGAAACATGAGTAAATATCTGGAAGAGGAACTAATGTTCTATATTTTCTAAAAGCTTAGTTTAAAGATGGTGAATTTACAGTGCACAGATAAGTCTAAAGGGAGATAATAAATTTCTAAGTATTTTCTGAACTGAAGAGAAAATGTATTTTCTTTCTGTCAATGCCTGGATTAGCCAAAATTAGGCCGCCTCAACTACTGGCACAAATATAGCAACTGAAACAAAGCATTTGCACCCAGAGAGGACAAATCTGAAGGTGGAGGCATCGGCTCGAGTCCTGAAGGATGTGCTTAGAGGTTCTTTAAGGACCTGGTTGGCAGCACCCTGCATAGCTAGGTGCTAAGGGGCTGGAGCGGTGGCTCAGCCGTTGTGGTGCTTGCCTGGCATGTGCAGGTACACGAGTTCAAACCCCAGCACCACATACGCAGTGAAGTCTCAGAGCAAAAAAACAGCCACATGAAAAACTAAATAAAATTGATATATATTCCCTCTCTCTCCCTCCCTCCCCCCCCCTCACTGTCCCTCTGTTTAAAAAAAGAAAAAAGCTAGGTGCTAAGGTGTGGACCTCTCTCACACCTCAAGGCCTTCCAGGGAGAAAGGCTCAGCTCTGAGAGATGGGGGTCATGCTGACCTCTGCTCTGAGAAGGAAGGCAGGCTTCCTTTTTGTGAGAATTACACCCTGTTCTCTGCTGTATTTTCCAAGTGATTATTGCTGGCCCAAACGTCGTCTTTGTTCCTCTGTTTTGATGATGGGCAAGAGGAAAGAAAAATGTATTCCCATGAAAAAGAGAGCTGTTTTAATCACCAACTGCATGAGGAAAACACAAGAGGGCTCTTGAAAGAGAATTGCCTCAGACTGTTGCAAAGTCCAGAGCTCCTTGTGGTAATTTTAATTTCCACAAAGTTAATTTAAGTGTTAGGTCTGTGGACCTGATATGAAAAAATAGCACAGCTAGTTGGCTTGTTTTCTAGGCCTTAGAAATCATCAGAGAAGGTCGAGGCTGGCAGAGGGCTATGGATTGAGCGTTTGTCTCTCCAGCTCCCTGTAACCTGGAAGAGTCTAGTGGCTTCATCATAAGATGGTGTGCAAGCAAAAGAAAAAGGTGGTGGGGTGTTCTGGTATTGGTTACAGTGCTGGTAGACGTTAATCAGAAGTTTCTTACACAGGAAGCATTCATGTCATGCCACCATCAAGTTTAGGGAAATGCCTCAATATTGAGGGAGTTGTTTTTGATAAAAGTGTTGACTGATGCTTCAGGTGACTCATAAGTCTTCTCTGTGAAGTGAGTTGTGAAAGAATTTGCAGCCGGGCATGGTGACGCAGGCTTGTAAGGCCCTAGCTGCTCAGGGGGCTGAGGTGGGGGATGTTAGGCTGGCTGGGGGCACGGCTTCAGCCAGGCCACATGGCAGACCAGTCATGGTGGCAGGTGTAGGTGTGGCTTCAGCTAGCCCACAAGGTCATGGCGGCTGGCTAAGGGGCAGGGCATAGGGGAGCTTGCCCGCTAAGGGAACAGCCAATCAAGATGCTGGCAGACAAGCTCCAATGGATTGACGGATCCACCAGCCAATCTCTGAAAGGCCAGCCCCATCAACTCCTCCCATTTAACCAATAAAACCAGCTGCCTGGCAAAGGTCCAGTGCCATTTTCTCCTGCACGCCTCTTCCCTTGCCTACTCTTCATTTCCCCTGCCTGCTCTGGTGGTGAAGGTGAATTTGGCCTGGGAGTTGCCAATCCCAATATAGGGTTTTGCTCAGCCTTTCTTAAGTCTGGCCACCTCTTTGAGCACCCATGCCTGCATTTATGCTCGTGGTTTCTGATTTTTACAGGGGAATCACCTGAGCCAGGATTTTGAGACCAGCCTGGGCAGCAGAGTGAGACCCTGTCTTGAAAAAAGAAACAAATTGCAAAGAGTGTGCGTCCTTTTCTCTTTTGGGTGTCGGAAGTGCATTTTGTGAAAAACAGCACAAGGAGAAGTGGGTAGTGGGGACACCCCATGCTGAATAGATGGATGCATGCATCTGCTGTCATCCTGTCCTGAGAGCTCTGTTCTCCACATCCTCAGCGTCAGAGCATGCATCTGACCCATAGCCAGCAAATCATACCCACTTTCTCTCAAGCTGAGGGAGGATAGACAGACAGACACCATGTCAGATTTGGTAGATTTGGCTGCAGTGGCTCCGGTGAGATTTGAACAAGTAGAGGAAGCTTAGTTGAGCAAGAGTAGAGGGGGTGTGTATGAAAACTGGAGATTACAGAGACTGTGAGGGAAGAGAGCAAAGTCTCTGAAGGAGAGTAGCCCTGTCTAGTAGATTCTGGCTACCATGTTCCTGCATCCATTCCACAAACCTCTTCCTCTGGGCTTGAGTAGGTTTCTACTCTGCTACTAGACTCCACGACCATGGTCAACCAGATCCTGGGAGATTTGCAGAAAAATTTGAAACCTTGCTCCTGCCTGAGGTTGCCGGGCTTAACAAGGCCCAGGAAACCCCCACCCCAACAACGTATTCCTATTTGCTTCCAGAATTGATGTTGCACTCCATCTTAATAGTCCACTTTAAAGTTGCAATGATGGTCATTTAGATTGGAGCAGACACATACATCCCTTGGTTCCATGTAGACCTACTTCATTCTTACGCCCCTGAAAGGGCTACCAGCCAGTTCCCAGCGCTTGAGGAGAGGCAAAGTGCTCTCCTTCATATGTTTGTTTGCTTGTTCTTTTAATTCCTGTAATATTTTTTGCCTGCAGTGTACTGTGCCTTGACCTAGATGTTGGAGAAACAGTAAATAAGAGACAAAGGTGTTGGGCTGGAGCAGTGGCTCAGTGGTCTCGGCACTTGCCTGGCATGCACAAGGATGCAAGTTTGAACCCCAGCGCCGCGTCCACAATGAAGGGTTGTAGCTATCCCTCTTTCTCTTTAAAAAAAAAAAAAAAAAAAAAAAAAAGACAAGGTCCTTGTCTTTATGGAGATCAGAGCCTGATAAGGACGGGAGAGATTTATTAATAATACAATGTAGAATTTAGTTACAACCATGGTGCGTTCTGTGGGTGATGAGGATCACGGTCTTTGAGGGGTGGGGATAGGGGGTAGCTGGCTGGTAAACGCAATCTGCTAAGCTCTGAAGGAAAATTAACTGGGAGCCAGCTACAGAGGTGCACATCTGTAATTCCAGCAACACTAGAGGCTGAGGCAGGAGGATCACAAGGTTGAGGACAGCTTAGGCAGCTTAGTGAGATGCTGTCTCAAAAGAAAAAGGGCTGGGGATGTAGCTCAGTGTAGAGTGATTGCCTAGCATGTGCCAGATCCTGTGTTCAATCCCTAGGACTAGGGGGGAAAAAATGGAAGGCACTGGAAGTGAGGCAGGAGCCCATTCAGGCAGGGCCTTGTTTATCCCCAAATCATAAGATGAAGTTGAGACTTTTTTTTTTTTTTTTTTTTAAAGAAAGAAGGGATAGTGAGAGAGAGAAGCGATCTTTATTTAGTTTTTCATGTGACTTTCGTTCCTTGGACACTTCGTTGTGTACGTGGTGCTGAGGTTTGAACTCGCGTACTCATGCATGCCAAGCAAGCACCGTAACCGCTGAGCCACCGCTCCAGCCCCTGAAGTTGAGACTTTAAGAAGCTTGGAGCCATGTGTCCAGAGCTCTCCAATGTGCAGTTAAAGTGTCTCAATCTCTGGGAGGTTGGTACAGGGGAGAACTAATGGGCAAGGCTGAAGTTTCAGGGTCCCAGGCTAAAAAAGGAAATATCTTTTATTCTTTGGAAGTCATAACAGTAGCTTGGAATCAATGGAAAGGAATGCTTGGATTTTTCAGCTTGCAGAGTCTTCCAGAAGCCTTGAGCTCTCTCCTTCCATCCCCCTTTCCTTTTACTTTGTCCTCCCTTATCTTCCTCTTCTCTCCTTCCCTCTCCTCCATCCATCCACTCAACAGTCATGTCCAGCATCTCCTGTGAGCTGTGTCCTTTGAGGAATACGATCCCACAGGGCTGTCCACAGAGCTTGGCGATGGATCGATCGATTCTGTCAACAGGCTGGGCTGGTGTGTGGGAGAGACATGCATGTGTGATTATTCACACAGACTGATCATGAACTGCACCTCGTTCTTCCAAAGCATGTGTGCATACTCAGAGAAGCAGGGAAAGGGACGAGGATGGATCCAGACCAACCTGTTTGTCGCTGGAGAGCAATTCCACGTGCAGACATCTGCAAAGGGTGGTTGGCTCTTTTGCAAAGCCTTGTGTGTTATATGGCACCAGTGTGTCTCATGTTTAAGCACCTCGAGGATTCTGTTGTAAGCAGTTTGTGGGAATTGTGTTCTCTCTTCTGTAAGACGGTGACTACAGTGTCATTTACTCGGTGGGGTTACAATAAATATTAATTACTGCTAGTTTATCCCTTAACATAACTTTCCCTTTCAGGTTAATGAAGCAGATTCCTGACAAATGCATTTGTCTCTTTGCCAAGCTCAAATGCTGTTCAGGATTTGCCTGGAGGAGTGAAGTTCTTGTCCAATTTTTTTCTTTCCTCTTTCAAGCACCCTTTGGAGATGGGTTTCTTTTTCCAAGTAATTGACAATAGTGAAACTCATTTTAGCAGCAAAAGAGAATAATGTGGTCTGCAGCTTTGGACATCGGAACTAATAATAGTATTTGTTTTAAGGATTTACCAGATGGACTTCAGGACAGTTATATAAGTGACCAAGCTGAACTTAGAATACAGAGGTCTGTTGGCATTTTTTTCTTCTTCAGGAATTCTCAGAATTCTCCTTGCTCAACAAAAGAATTTCCTTGCAAAGGAGATTAAATATCTAAAAACTTAGAGATAGGCTAAGCATGTTCATGGGACATGAGTGAACAGGAATTGGAGCATCTTCCTGAAGATGGCTCGGGTCCAGGTGTGGTGACCTTTGTGTCATACAGTTTTATTCTGTAAAAGAAGGTATCCTGATATCCCGAGCATTTCCTGAAGAGGCAGTGGATGGATCAGGAGACATCTGAAGCTGGTTAGGAAGGCAGCATTTTGGTTTCTGTTTTTGCTTTTCCATGGTGTATGGTTAATGGTGTCTGAGTAAAGAACTGAGAGAAGCTCAGACACTTGAGAGAAACTTCCACCCCATTTGCAGAACAGTTCCTTAACCAGCGTGATTCACTTTTTGCTTGATTTTTCTGTTTCTTTTTTTGGGTACCAAGGATTGAACCCAGGGACTCTTAACCACTGAGCCACGTTTCTGACATGTTTTTTATATTTTTTATGTTGAGATGGGGTCTTGAGGCTGGCTTTGAACTTGAGATCCTCCTGCCTCAGCCTCCTGGGCTGCTGGATTGCAGATGTGGACCACTGTGCCCAGCTTGTGTTTTCTTTTCTGTGACTTTTACCCACGAAGAGCTTGTTGCTTCAGGTGTCCTCATCCTGGGGTCGATCTGCCTGGTGGGCTCCCAAGTACCTTCATCCTCCAGGTGGAAGGCCATGCTAGGTGAGGCGCACACAGAGTGCATGCGAGTGGCTTTCCTTGTGTCTCCAGGAATCCCTGGCACTGCCTCCACTTCCATGGATCATGGTTTAGGCAAATGGTCGACCCTTTCAGCCCTAAGTTTGTGTAAAATGTGAATGGCAGTAACCAGCCCTGCCTGTGGCCATGGCAGAGTCGGGAGGATGAGAGATTGTGGATGTGAAAGCACTTTGGTAAACCAGAAAGTTCCTTGCTCTCCCTCGCTGTTAAGGGCCCTGGTTTTCACGGAAATGACTGATGGTGGTGTGGCTTTTGTACTGGAGGAAGGAAGGAAGAGAAGGTAAAGAGAACGGCTGCTCTCTGCTTTTCCCTTGGACGAAAGTTAGGCTACATGAGATCCAGAGCTTTGGGCAGGCTGGGCACCGGTGGGGACTGTTCATTCCTGACCCTGGGGGTCATATCTTGCAAGGTTCAGGCAGAACTGTTCTCCTGGGTTCTCTGATGTCTGTGGGGACCTCAAGAAGTGTTTCCCCTTGTTCTTGTTGTGCCTGGAACCTATTAGCAGGGAGCTTTGGTTTCTTTGAGAGCTTTGGGATCCTTGGTTCCCCCAATAGTCACCAAGCCCCTTTCCTCAGGACTTCCTTCACTGGGGGTCATCTGAACCCTGCACCGCCACCCACCTCCAGTCTTCCCCACCGCCACCTCCATCCTCATGATGGAAAGCACTCAGTGGCTCCCCTTAGTCTTATTTGCTTAAATTTCATTTACTGGATACAGAAACTTCTTGATCTTATTTTTTAATCACACATAAAATAGGGACATGAACAGTGAATTAAAACAGTAAAAACCTGGTTTTGAGTTTTGTTTTTTGATTTTTTTTGCCTATGAAATTGGTTAAAAAGGTGTTATTGGAGAGTGATAAGACAAAGGACAGTGGAAGGGCTGGAGCGGTGGCTTGGTGGTCATGGTGCTTGCCTGGCATGCAAAAGGACATGAGTTCAAACCCCAGCACCACGTACACAATGAAGTCTTGGAGGAACGGGAGTCGCATGAAAAACTAAATAAAAATTGTTTCTCTCTTTCTCTCTCACACTGTCCCCTCTTAGAAAAAAAAAAAGACAGTTGACAGTTCCTGAGGAAATACAAATTGTTGCAATTTTTCCCCCAGTGATGAGCTGGCAGTATTTATCAAAAAGCCTTCACATGTTAAATACCCTTAAAGCCGGCAAATCCTCTTTTTAAAGAAAATCATTGAAAACTTATGCTAAGAATTAACTACAGAGAAGTTTGTTGAATGGTAATTTGTCAAAAAGAGAAGACTTAAGACATCATTGTAACGTTCAGCACAGAGTTGGCCAGAAATTTATAGCATATTTCTGTGATGGAATGATCTACGGTATTTTATTTTTTATTTAGTTTTTTAAAGAAGAGTCGGGGGACAACGAGAGAGAGAGAGAATCAAATTTGTTTTCTCATCTAGTTTTAGTTCAAATATGGGTCCTCACGCGTGACGGGCAAGTGCTCCCTGCTGAGCCACTCCTGCCTGATCTGCACTATTTTAAATAGTATTGTAGAAATTTACTGAATTGCTATGTAGAATTTTTAAAATGTTATATGCGTAATTATGGTGTGCATCCATTTCCATAAAAAATGCAAGATTAAAAAAATGCACATACTCATAAGTTCAAATACCAAGATGTTAGCATTTATTGCTTATTTTGGTTGTGTTATAGGTGTTTTTTTCTTCTATTTGATCATTTTTTCTTTAGTATCATCTTTGCCTTAAAAAAAAAAAAGAAAGAAAGCTTTTCAATTAAAATTAAGCAGGGAGCAGCCTGTTGCAGAGAGAATCAGCTCCGGAACCTCTGTTTCGGGGAGTTTGGGGAAGGAGGTCAACTGGGTTTATAGGTGAGCACCACCATGTCTGGCAAAATAAATTAAAAAATTAAAAACATGATTGTAGAAAATTTTAAACATGAAAACATCAGAGATGATGATATTGAATTTACACATTCCTTTCAGTAGCTTCAGCTTCTCTAAAACCAGTATTGGTTCATCCTCCCTCCCTCACCCTCAGTGGATTATTTTGAAGTAAACCCCAGTCATCAGAGAATGATGCATTAGAGTGATAAAATTTATGTACAGGGATGATCTTTGAAAAATAGAATTATATACCTCTGTGTGTATTAGAAAAATAATGATTCAGTGCTTGTCTCTAGGAGGTATGTTTATAGATAATTTTTACTTTTGTCTTTATAACTGCTGATGGAGTAAGCCTTTGATTTTGTTTTCTGATTTAAAAAAAAAAAAGTTTTCTAGGTGGTGAGAGAGGGTGGCTTGAGGGAATGAGGGACAGGGGAAAGGCCAAAACTTTGCCACAATTGTTTTCTGAGGCAGGAGGTAGTATTTTGCTTCTAGAATATATGAAAGAAATAGGAGGAAGTTAATCGGATCATGAGTCAGAGTCAGGGCACAGGGCTGGAGCAGAAGGACCAAGGGCCAACCCTGTGCCAAAAAATAAATGAAGCTGTGTGACTCTGGCAAGGTCACCCGGCCTCCCTTAACTGTGGTTTGCTGTCTGCAAAAGGAAAGAACCAGGCTTGACAAACCCATAAGATTAGTTTGGTTGTGAATGTTATGATTTTATATAACTTGGGCATCTTAGTAAGAGTTTGCAACTTAGGAGTTTATTAAGATAAAATTTGCATTTTATTATCTGTGCAGTGGGAAGTTATTATTGAGGAGAGTGAGGACTTAGTTGTAGAAAAGCTGAAGGTGAGAAATGGCAGGAGTAAATTTTTAAGAAATACAGAGCCAGGTGTAATGGTGCATGCCTGTAATCCCAGCAATTTGGGAGGCTGAGACGGGAGGATTGCAAATTCAAAGGTAGCCTCAGCAATTTAGTGAAGCTCTAAAAACTTAGCAATCCCCTGTCTCAATAAAAAATGAAAAAGGGGTGGAGATATGGCTCCCCTCATACCAGGAAGGAAAAAAAGAAAGTAAAGAAATACTGAGGTATTATCCCTTTTCAGAATGTGTGTGTGTGTGTGTGTGTGTGTGTGTACACAATTCAGAATGTTGCCTCTGCTGTCAACAGCATGGGTTCGTCTGTAAACAGCACTGGAGCATCTTGGTAATAATGTTCAGCATACTCATTATAAACTGAAGAGATCAGCGCAAACTTCAGAAGTCTTCCATCTCTGGATTATTATTTCAACCACCCTTTAATTTCTGTCCCTGTCATCTCATGATAAAGGCTAGCTGTCAAAATGTTGAACTTCAAAAATGCCATTAGCCTGTGAGACACGGTGGTGGACAGAGAAATCCGGGGTCATGGCTTGAGTCATTGAGTAACGGTCAGCCTCAGGAATGAGCTCATGAAGTCCAGAGCGAATGGGGTGTGAATCCATCCAGAAAGTAGTTAAACATCTGGAAATGCCGAATGCTTCTCTCCTCACAATTTTCTGAAAGGGAGAATAGATTGTTACCAAATAGATTGATGCACCTTGCCCGCTGCCCAGTTCAGTCGCTTAGGAGGAAGCAGGCTCCAACTTGGAAGTGAAACGAGATGCATGCACGTACACACCTTTGGAAAGAAAGCCCTAAGGGCAGGAGCGGTGGCTCTGCGGTTGCAGTGCTTGCCTGGCATGCAGGAGTACACGGGTTCAAACCCCAGCACCACGTACACAACTAAGTGTCGGAGCAATGAAAGCCATGTGAAAAACTCAGTAAAAATTCTCTCCTCCCCTTCTCTCTCACTGTCCTTCTCTCTTTAAAAAAAAAAAGAAAAAAGAATGAAAGAAAAAGAAAGCCCTAGCTGGGTGTGGTGACACAAAAGTTAATCTCAGCAGGTTTGGCAGCTGAGGCAGAAGGGTGGTAAGTTCAAAGCCAGCCTCAGTAACTTAGTCCCTAAGCAAGTTAGACCCTGGCTCAAAAGAAAAAAAATAAAAAAGGGCTGCAGATGTGGCTGAGTGGTTAAATGCCCCTGGGTTCCTGTTCCTGAAGACTGGAGACTCCAGTCCCCACCGAGGATCCAGGCATCAGACTAGGGAAACATTCTCTGTCCCTCAGGCAACATCAGCAGGGACCAGTGGAGGCTGCAGAGACAGGAAATAACCAAGAATAACAGAATTGCAGCGCAACAGCTCTGAAATGAATTTGTCATTGGAACCACAGGCTGTAAACTCGGGCCAGGACCTGTGCGCCAACCCTAAACACGAGCCTGCCAGCTTAGGAAAATCCCAGTAGGACCCCAGGTGTCCTAACATGATGGTCATAATGTCCAGGACACAATCTAAAACCACCAGTCATCTCAAGAACCAGGAAAGTCACAGTTTGAGAGAAGATAATGATCTGACGCTGAAACGGATGAATCTAGAGGTACTTGCACTGGGGCACAGCCTGGCCGGTTGGCACCTTCTCTGGCTGCGCTCGGGCTACCCTGGCAGAGCTGAGGAGGCACACGGAGACCACATGGTTTGCAAAGCCTGAAATATTTACTCTCTGCTCTCTGGCCCTTTTTGGAAGCTTGCTGAGCCCTGTAGAAAGCTCATTGAAAACCTAATGGTCAGCTTTTCTTTCCTTTAAAAAAAATTATTTTAGCCACCTCCCCCCTCTAGTTCGTAGTGCAGAGTGGTCTGTTACATCAGTTTCCTCTGTGGCTTTTCCTTTTTTATGGTTCTTTGGTGGTAGTCTCATTTGTTGCTGGAGGCCTCCTTGCTTTGGAGATGGATTCCAATTTCTCCTGAAAATCTTGTCCCTTATTGCCACTGTCACTCTCTTAATCCTGCTCAGAAAGGTGGGTTTTGAAGAGCTGTACACTGGATGGGGGTTTTCTTTCTTCATTCGCTTAATCAGCCCTGAGAAGTACTTGGAAGTCACAGGATGTTTAGGACTGACTTCTGCAGGATTGTGTTTGGGAAGGTGGGAAGCAGTGTCCCCAGGGTGCCCAGGACTCTTCCTGTAGGCTGTTCTTGGTGGCTTATCATTCCAGATATACGTTCTGCAGGAGGAAGAACAAGAGGTGTAGCCTGGGAAGTGCAGGGGGGATGGTGGAATATCAGGCATGGAAGCCAGCACCTCATTGGAAGGACTGTCAGGTGTGAAGCCAGGACTTA
>PVKS010046521.1:0-13253 GCA_004027875.1 Aplodontia rufa
ATACTTTATATTTTATGTATCATAAAAGGAATGGGATTCTAACTAATCTGATATAAGAAGACAGTTTTTTATTTTCATTCTGTTGTCATAGGCCACTAATTCCCAAATTTCATTTCATTGAAGAATATTGTGGTCTGGTCATCAAATTCTTTTGTTAACAAAATTGCTTCCTTGTTAATTTTAATATTCTTTTTTTTTACTTATTCCTTTCTCCTAGGTATGTATGGTCTGGTTTATTAGTTGTCTTTGGCATATTTCTCAATGTTTACAGCAAAAATATGGATAAAATCCGACTACCCTCACTGTATGATCTGATAAGCAAGTCAGTGGATCGGAAAAAGTCAAGGACGTTGTCACAAACTGTATAGGCACTGATCTGTCCTGGTTAGAATTTCAAATTAATCAGCTTTCAAAGAGGATTGTGATAAAAACCAAAGGACCTGAAGACATGCTGTCCATTTCCGGATGGATTGCATGTGAAGTAATCTTCTTCAGAACATTTGTTTGACTGACTTCTGAAGCAATCAGGAGCCACATCTAGCACACCTTGCAATAAAATAGCTATATGAAGGACTACTCCCTGGCGGTTTCTTGAGAATTTCACCGGAAATGGACCATGATAGAGGACTATTTGGATATCATTTTAAATATCAAAGACACTGACATGTAATAGCACATTATTTTGTCTTCATTCCATTTTGGTGGTATTTAAATTGATTCTCTGTTATAAGAGTAACTGATGATTTACAGTCTGGAGAGAATAACATTCATTATAAATAAAACTATCCTGTGATTTTTTTAAAAGAAAATGTTAATAGAATTTTGTTACAAAGAGAGAAGTGGAAGTTGTAGCATGACCTGACATGAGTTTTAAAGCCTAGATTTGTCTGGTAAGAATATTCTTTGGAAAAAATACACCTTAAAGGGTTTTTTGGTTATTGTTGTTTGTTTGCTTGTTTTTAAGAGAGAGAAAGAATCAATTTTAGTTTTCATGTGGCTTTTGTTGCTCTGACACTTCATGTGTCCATGGTGCTGGGATTCAAACCTGCATCCTTGTGTGTAGAGCCCCCACACCTTAAGTGTTATGGATATGCCAGCAAGATGGCAAAGCAGCTATCATCCTGCATCACGTAAGGATGCTTCACAAGAATAATTTGCTACTGTTTAAAAATAAATACTAAATGAATGATTTAATGTTTTTAATTGAAAAGGAAAGTACTCAGTATCTTAATTACTAATAAAATAATGAAATTATCGTAGTTTATCTTATAAAGTAAAATTTAGTTTGGAAGTTTGAGGATGAAGTAGGATAAATTGATGGCTCAGTGGTTGGAGTGCCTGCCTGGCATGCACAAGGACCAGGGTTCAAACCCCAGCACCACATGCACAGCTGTCAGAGAAACGAGGCCCAGATGGAATAAATAAAATAAAATTCATTCTTTCTCCTCTCTCTCTCTCCCTCTTTCTTTAAAAAACAAAACAAAACAGTAGATTTAGCAAACTTGAGCTATGTTTTCTCAGTCCATCCAGGTTGCTATAGTAAAAATTCCATAGCTTATAAACAACCCAGAATTTCTCACAGTTCTAGATGCTGGAAAGTCTAAGATCAGGGTTGCTATCAGATGAGGGTTGGTTCCAGATTCTTCCTTGATGCCTTGTTGCCGTGTCCTCACATGGTGGGTGCTAATTCTATTCACAAGGGCTCTACCTTCATGACTTGATCATCTCCCAGTACTATCACATTGCAGGGTAGGATTCTAACACATGAATTTTGAGTGACAAACTTTCAGACCATAGCAATGTTGTTCACATAGTCTTGATTCTAAACTCCTAAAGAGTTTGGCCCTTCTTTTGTGCATTAATTTTTGGGCTTGCTTCCACTGTATTAAAAAAATATATATCCTCTTTACTTTCATTTTCAATTTAAATTGTCTGTGATGATGGAAGTATCTAGCACAAGGAGTTCTGCTTGGTTTTTGTGTGTCTCATTTGTTAAATACTGTGGTGATGATTATTTGTTTTCATATCTTAAATGGAACCAGCCAACTCTTGTGGACTGTTGTATTAAGATTTGACCTGGAGGTAAGCTGGCCTAGCCAGAATTCTTATTAAGACCGTGTTGTGTAATGAGGGATTTGGCTGGCCATTATCCCTGGTTCCTGGGAGTTCCTCAGATGATAGGAGTGTTGGTTATTCATGGTGGGTCACTAGGTAGTTTCAGGGTTGGAAGTGGCCATGCTGGAAAGGCTAACAATGTGACTGTAGATTTGGGGCTTCGAGCTACATACTGTCAGCCCAACTGAAGGAAAGGAGGGAAGCTAAATGAAATTCAATCATATGGCAAATGTTTAAATGGTGAATCATACAGTGAGGTTTGAGAGCAGTTCCGTGGTTGACAGGACTCACTGATGTGTCCAGTGAACACATCTTGAGAAAGAGGAAGCACAGTGTTTGCTTCCCTCCAAACTTTGCCCTGTGAGTCTCTTGAGGCTGGTCTTGATTTGTACTCATTACAGTAAAACAGTGTAGAAAGTTCAACACTTTCATGAGTTCCAGAAGTTCTAGTGAGTTAAACTTAGGGGATAATGGGAACCCCTAAATTTATAGCCAGTTGATCTGAAGTATACATGGCCTGGGAACCCCAAGTCTTGCCACTGGTGTCTGAAATGAGGGCAATCTTGTGGAAGCTGCCCCTTTCCCCTATGATGGGACTTGTTTGGAAAAAAATCAGTGTTAATTTTTCACCATAAATATTAGCTTTTAGTGAATCTTCATGAAAGTAAAATAAGCCTATAATTCCCTCCCAGCCATGATCTGTTGTTTGAACCCCATGGAATATAGTTAAAATACTCTATGCTACTTTGTAGTGACATTATGAAGAACTGTTCAGTTCATGATTTACTGTTCTTTCAGAATGAACAGTGTATTATAGAAGTAGGTCTTAACCCTTAAGGGATTCTTACCTTTAATCACAAAATGTGTTTTATTAAATATCTTAATCTTATGATGCCCCTGAATTTTCTAAAACATAGACCATTTTAAGCAGTTTTAACCAAGATTTAAATAGATTAAATAAATACATGTGGGTAATCATTCACAATAGACAGTGATAGCGTTTAGACTTCATAGTCTGATTGTTTAAGGTCTTACTTTACTGGGCTGGAGCTCGACGGTTAATGACACTTGCCTGACATGTGTGAGTGCGCAGGTTCAAACCCCAGCACCACGTACACAACGAAGTGTTGGAGGAACAAAGTCATGTGAAAAACTAAATAAGAATTGCTTCTTTCTCTCTTCCCACTGTCCCTCTTTCTAAAAAAAAATATAATCTTACTTTATTTCTCATATTTCTCCTAGTGCCAGTTATAGTGAAAGAAATAAATAGCAGACCAATTCAAGTGCAGCCTGTGTTTAATTTCTGATTCCACAGTACATAAGCATTTAGGAATTGATTTGAACATTTGGGAATTGATTTTTTTCATACATTTTGAAAAGTTCTTTAGTGCATATCTTAATTTTAATTGCAAAGGCTATTTTTGTATCTGTAACCAGAAAAGATTCATAAAGACAAGTAATCTTTAGTGTCCAACTGTATTTTAATTGCTAATGATGGTCTGTGGTATCTGTGCTAAGCAATACAGAGTCCAAATCTTGGGGATGCTTGGATGTTTGTCATTAAATCACCGAAGATAGCAGAAATGTCGGCTCTTAAGAAGGTTTCATCTAATGGAGTGGGGCTGGGAGGGGGGTGTACTGTAAAACATCTGCCAAGCATACATAGCCAGATAGATGTCTATCCAAGCAACTAGGAATTATCGACCAATTTAGGAAAAGAATAGAATCAAGGCTGCAGTGGCATTAATGACATAAGGCAGTTGATTAGACCGAACGAGGTCTGTGGATAGGGTACTAGTAAGAATCAGTCACAGGTGGTAGTCATACTGAAATCCCACAAGTTAATCTAACATGGAATTACTTGTTCACTCATTTCTGAGCAGTGTGCCTTTCTCATAAAAGTGAAGCACAGTGTTTTGTGTGTGTGTTATTCTGAGGACTTCTCTCTTTACAAGGTATCAAGGACATTTAATTATTCTTTTTTTTTCCTTCACCCTTCTACGTGTTGGCGATTTTACTTTTATCTGCATTTTCCCTATCTGTCTTCTCAAGGTTTCCGTCTCTGCTGTCTCGCTGCTTCTGGGAGAGTGTCTCATTCTGATCTATCTATGTACTACTTTGTTCGGCATCTGTGCATCCTGCCTTATCCCATTCGTTGTGGTAGTGTTTCTGATACTTCCATTATTTTATACATACATCTAGTATTTCCACTTGGATTTTTTTGATTTCTTGGTTTTGCTCTAGGTTACCAGTATTTTTCCTCATCTTTGTTATGTTTTTTATTTGGTTCAACATAGTTTACACAGTGGAGGGAATCATCATGACATATTCATGCATACATAGGTATTGACAAAGTAAGTTATGGCCAATCCTAGTCCAGGCTCTCCCCCACTTCACCCATTCCCTGATCTCATGTCTCCTCTGTAGTTCCCTGTCATGGTTATTTTAATTCTGTGTCTTCTCTCCTCATCATTTCCAGTGATAGATGTTTTTTTCCATTGTTTTGTAGTGATTACACACCTTAGCATAACCATTCCCAGTTTCCCTCCAGCTTTTCTTCCTACTGCCTTCTTCATTGTGCCCTTTCCTCTGCTTCCAGTCCATACCAAGGTTAGGACAGGCGCAGCCTCCCCAGGACCTCTCCTTTTTTGCTATTTTTTCCTAAAATCCACGTCTGTCCATCTCAATCAATCATCACTCCTATTTCACCAGGGTTGGTTTGGGAAAGGAAACTTCTCCCAACTCTTTGTCTCAGCACAATTCAAATTTCAGCAGTAAGATTTGTAGTGTTGTACAATTTAAATATGGATTTCAAATCTGAGAGAAAAATGATAGAAATATAAAGCATTCAGTTCTAGCAATAAACTTGTGTTTCATATTATGTCTAATTAGGTGAGATCATGTTTGATACATATGTATAATCACTTGAGGTTGAAAAACTTTACCTTAAAGCTGTGATTATTTGAAATGACACCAATTACTATGTGCTGCAAACAGCTACGATAATCAAACTTAAGAAAGAAAACTTTGGATACAGGGTAGCTTGGGAGAGCACTCGCAAGGCAACTCTGCCCCACGGCCTTTCACCAAGATGTTTATTGGGTTTAACAAAGACATACAAAAAAAATTCTTTTAGGGAATTTTCAAGACAAAGAATTTCTGTCTGATCAACTATCTACAGCATGAAGGAGTGTGTCTGTAATCCTAAAGAGTATTCTGAGAACAGGCCTATAATCTGTAAAAGCCTGTCTTTGAGAACATCAAGCAAAATACATACTCTAAGGTAAGTTTTGTTGCCAGGGTTGGGGGTTAATGACTTGCAGGCATCTAGGGTGCATCTGGTGACTGGGAGACGTCACTGCTTACAGACAGGCACACCACGTCCTTCCATCCCAAGTTGTGTTCCACCAGGCTCACAGTCAAATGACCCCAATGTCTCAAATCATGTCTCCAACACGTGTGCCTTATAAGAGTCCCCAGTTCTGCAGTCACCTTACACAACCAAGTGTTGGAGAAGCAAAGGCCAGATGAAAAAATAAAATTGATTCTTTTATCTCTCTCTGTCTTAAAAAAAAAATACCATGAGGTAGGCAAGAAATAGTTTGCATCTTGCAGACATGGAAACACACCTCTAGCAAATCAATGATGCACCTAAGATTGACAGGCAGCAAATGGCAGAATGGTCCTAAGTTGGTTTCTTTGAGCCTGGACCCTAATGCCTGTCTGATGAGCACCATTCCGAAACCCATTCCTGTCGCTGCCCACCATAACAGCAGTTTAGAATTGACACCCTCCCCAGCTGTTTGTCCTCCTCCAAAAGGACTTAACACTGTCTTCTCTGTCACACTTAAATTGGTCAAGACTTTTCCAAAGACTGGTGGATGGTCCTACTGATGTATCTATTACACATCAAAGGAGATTGGTCTCCAGCCAGGCTTTCAGGGGAGGGACAGAAGATGGTACACTGAAAAAGGAATATCTGCCTGCTGTTCACCAGCCAGATCCACCTGTACGTGACGGAGGTGGCCTGTATTAGAGGTGGACCTTGGAGTAGTCCACCAGCAGATAGGCTCAACCCCAGAGAGGCATTTAGGGGCAACTGGGAGAGGGATAGAAAGAATCAAAGGACCAATCCAAAGCTGACTTTCAACTGAAATGGGTCCTGAGCAAGGAGCCAGACAAGTATAGTCAAGACAGAGAAGGCATCGCTGGAAATAGACTACCAGACAGAAGCTTAACGTGAGAAAAAATGGAGAAGGTGGATGTCGAAGTCTGAGTGAAAAAGGGAATCTGGCTCACTGACTTATGAACTTCAAGGACCTCTTGTCCTCCCAGTAAGAGATCAAGATGGGACTGAACCTAACCCTAACACTGGCAGGGATTGAAGGTCATTAGCAGTGGAAATCTTCAAGATGTGATATGTACGAGCCAGATCAGGACTTTTGTGTAATGATTTTTTTACAATTCTCCTGTATCTGCAAACACTGATACCACAATCAGTAAGGGGAGGATCTAGAATTAGAAATGGATACTTCTGAATTATGGTCAGTAAGGAGATCATAGCTGGCATAAATGGCTTGATTTTGCTGTGCTTCTTCCATCACAGAAAAATGTGGCACACACCTATAAGGCCAGCAGTTTGGGGGGCTGAGGGAGGAGAATTGCAAGTTCAAAACCAATCTCAGCAACTTAGCCGTGACCTAGATAACTTAGCAAGACTCTGTCTCAAAATAAAAAGTGAAAAAATGGGACTGGGGATGTGACTCAGAGGTTGAATGGCCCCTGGGTTCAATCCATAGTACCAAAAAAAAAAAAAAAAAAAAAAAAAACCTTTTACTGAATTCTCTTACTTGCTATAGCTTTGTTGGTAAGTGGTATATTATTTCAAGTTACAATATTCAAAGCTCAAGTTACATAATGCTAAGTATTTCTAGGCATACAACTTTAATGGTATAATGTGCCTATTATCTTTCAAGTAGGCATGACTATTCAAATGGAGCAGCTATGTCAAAAATCCCCACATGAACGAGGATTTTTCCTGACCGGCAGAGCACCATCATAAGTGGTTCATCTCTCTTTCTATTTTAAAGAGACATTAACATCAATGCACTCAAATTAATTTGTACTATCTTTTCAGAAAGGTGAATAATAGCAGTCTATGAATCCACACAGCCCTACCACAAAATCAGGAATTCTCAGCAATTGTAACAACCACTGAGAAAATAGTGAGCCTTTTTTTTTTCCTAGTGACGTCCATTGACCAAAGCTCTGTAGAGATACATACATGTACCAGAGCTCCTACATTCAGTTCTCAGTTTGGCAAAGGGACAGAAGCAGGTCTGGAATTATGGTACAATAATTTACATACTGTGAATATGAATGAAATGTAGTAGGACGGTTCAGAAGGACTTTCTCCAGAATGTAGCATTTAAGGAAGATGTGACAAGAAATATGAGGACTTAAGTAAACACTCAGACATTGGGGCTAAAGAAGATAGAACTTATAGAACAATCTAAAAGGTGTTATATATCAGGGGCCCAAGGGTGACCTGTGGTCCTGTCTTAGAACATTGGATGGATGTTGGGGGTTTTTTTAGTTTGTTTTGCTTTTTGATTTTATTTTTTTGTTGTTTTTTGTTTTGTTTTGTTCAGATAAGCAATTCTGAATAAAAAGCATAAGGGAACATTACAAAGTTAGTTTAGGACATGATTGATTTTAAAGTCTGGCCTTGGGAACCTCTAGTGAACAATTTCAGATGGCAGTGAGATTACTGTAATTTCAGAGGTTTGGGAACCTGAATTTGAGAGCTTATATGGTAATAGTTAAAATAATGAGCCTGAGTAGGAGGAGCAGTGCGCTTTAACAAGTGAAGAGAATGTTTTACAAAGAGCAGGCAAACACTGATGCTTATTGGTGGACCCACAGAGATTGACAATTTTCCAGAAGAAGAGAGAGTGAGATCAAGAAAGCCAAAAGGAGAAACAGTGCCAAAAATTCTGAACATAATTACCACCAAAATGGATTTTTAAATAAATTAATTTCTTCATTGACCCAAGATTCTATATATTGCAAAAATGAAATTTATTATATTCTAAAATTTTTCTTCCATTACAAATACAATTTTTGGAAAAAAATACTGAATATTTCCTTTATATTAATCATACGTAATTCAAGGTACTTAAGAGTATACACTTTCCATATAATTAGACCAAATTTGAATTCCAGCATTATAATTAACCATGAGAAAATTCTTTACCATGTTATTTATCAAGAAAAATGGAATTGGCATACCTTTGCAAGATACTTTAAGATCAAAGTAATGCACAGCTCATTTTGCATAAATGATTATTATTTTAAGCACCTATTTTAAAAAGATATTCAAAGCTCAAAGGAAGAAAAAATAAGCATATAGCATAACAAAAGTGGAAATTAGATAAATAGTAAATGAAAATATGCAATAGAAAAATTATGAGAAAAATTGGTTCTTAACAGACTTGTAAAATTAGTAAACCTCTGCTGTCCAGTCCAGAAATAAAGGATATAAATCTTTAACAGAAGAGAAATGATACCGCGTGCTCGCCAGATATTTTAAAAGATTATTTTGAAGTATTTTATGGCAAAAATTTTGAAAATTTAGACAAAAGCAACAAATTCCTACAAAAATATGGTCTATCAAAACTGACATAGAAGACACAAAATCTTCATAATTCTATTTCTGATTTGTTGATGTTTAAAAAGGACAAATAATATTTATAATTGAAAACCATCAACATGGAAAACTGCCATTTATTTAAATAAACAGCACCTTTTTTTTTTTTTAAGAAAGGGGACAGTGAGAGAGAGACAGAGAGAATTTTTTATTTAGTTTTTCACATGGCTTTCGTTGCTTGGAGACTTCATTGTGTACGTGGTGCTGGGGTTTGAACTCGCGTACCTGCGCATGCCAGGCAAGCGCTGTAACCACTGAGCCACTGCTCCAGCCCAAACAGCACCAATTTTAAAATAATTTTTTTCAGAGAATACAAAAAGGACAAAACTCAATTGCTCTGTGAGGCTAACATGATCTTGAAAACAATCTGTCCAGAATGTTATGAGAAAGGAAAAGTACTGCTCAGTGCCCTCATGAATATAAACATGAGCTTCCTGGCAAAATATTAACCAAGTTCGGTGATACGTTGAAAAGGTGATTATACTAGGCATGATTTCTTCTATAGCCATCCATTTACCTTCAAAGGCTGCAATATCATTGTTTCTAATTGCTGTGTAAAAGTCCATGGTATATATGTACCACAGTTTTTGGATCCATTCATCCAGTGAGGGACATCTGGGTTGTTTGCATAGTCTAGCAATAGGAAATTGAGCTGCTATGAACATAGATATTGCTGTGTCACTATAATGTGCTGATTCTAAATCCCCTGGAAAGTCTCCACTCATCTGTGGAGGCTGGAACTAGACCCTGGCCATTGAGAAAGGTGTTCTATTATCATGTGTTAAATCCAGATAAGGTGTAATGTTACACAATCTAATACTTTTTTAGAGATGTTGTGGGAAGGGGAAGGGAGGGATAAGGATGGATAATTGGGAGGGACACTCCTGGGGGTAAATCTACTAATATCCAGAAACTAAACACATTTTATATTATTTTGTTAAAAACTTGTATGGTTGTTCAAAAATAAAAGAAAAAAGGGTGATGTATGTATATATATATATATATATATATATATATATATATATATATATATATATCTTCATCAAGTTGAGCTCCTTTCAAGAATTCAAGTTGGTTTAACATAATAATTAAATGTAATTCATTACATTAATAGATAAAAAATATGAATAGATGCACTAAAACTACTTGACAAAATTCAATACTGATTTTGTATGTGTATGTGTGTGTATGTGGCACCAGGGATTGAACCCAGGGCTCTTAACCACTGAGTCACATTCCAAGCCCTTTTTTATATTTTATTTTGAAACAACTGCTATGTTGCTCAGGCCCTCACTAAGTTGCTGAAGCTGACTTTGAACTTGTGATCCTCCTGCCTCAGCCTCCCGAGTCACTGGGATTACAGGCATGCACCACCACACCTGACTTCATCATTGATTCTTTTTTTTTTTTTTTTTGAGTGAGAAGGACAGTGAGAGAGAGAAATAATTTTATTTAGTTTTTCATGTGGCTTTTGTTGCTCTGACACTTCGTTGTGTACTTGGTGCTGGGGTTTGAACACGCATACTTGTGCATGCGGGGCAAGCGCCATAACTGCTGAGCCACCATCATTGATTCTTGATAGAACAGTTTTAGCAAATTAGTAGCAGTACCTACAAAAAGCCCATTTGGAGCATGATACTTAATGGTCAAATTACTGAAAGTATTTAAGTTCAGGCATGGGTGAGTATTCCTATTATTAGTACATCTGTTCGACCTTATACTGGAGATTCTAGCCACTACAAAAATAAAATTAAAAAAGGAAAGTAAAAATAGGGAAAAATTATTCACAAATGATACAATTCTGTAGAAACAAAATCCAAAAGAATCTACAGAATAATCATTAATTTTATAAAGGTCGCTGGATACAAGACACACACACACATCAATTATATTTCTGTGTACCAGAATCAAAAATTAGCAAAAATAAATTTTAAAGGTGGTTCTGTTCACAATAGTATCAAATACCATTGCATTCTTTGGAATAAATATAAAAAAAACCCTAAGATTTACCAGAAAATTATGAATTATTGAAAAAGAAGATACATATGTTAATGAAGAGCACAATGTTCAGGTATTGGCAAGTGCAACATTGTAAATTGTCATTTTCCAAATGATTCATGGGTTCGGTTCAGTTCCTGAATGCTGTGTGTGTGTGCGCGCGTCTGTGTGTGTGTGTGTGTGTGTGTGTGAGAGAGAGAGAGAGAGAGAATCAATGAACAGACCAAAATTTATAAGGAAACGCAAAGCGCTAAAGTAGCTAATGATCCAAGGAATTGGCAAATGTGCTACATGCAGTATCGAGACTTATAAAGCCACAGCAATTAACGCAGTGCACTAGTGTGCAAGAAGAGACAAGCACTTGGAATAGCCTAGAAAACTCAGAAACAAATACACATTTGATTTACCTCAAAGATGGAACTACAGATCCGTGGGAATCTTGTCTTCCCCTAGTTGATGATTCCAGATCAGTTACATATGGAAACTAGGGATCTTGCCCTGAACTTATAAATTAAATATGACAGCTAAACAGTGGCTTTTAGGAGATGTGAAAACCAAAAGGGAGGCTTTCTGTAAAGGAAAAGATGTCATTGAACCCAGGGGAGTTTAATCCCTGAGTCACATCCCCAGCCCTTTTTATTTATTTTTTAAATTTTGTCTCACTAAGTTGTTTAGGGCCTCATTAAGTTGCTGAAGCTGGCTTTGAACTTGTGATCCTCCTGAGATGCTGGAATTACAGGCTTGTACCCCTGTACCTTGCTAGAGGAAAAGGTTTCTTAGAAAGAACACAATGAGCATTAACTTGGAAAAGATTGACGGACTATAATATATGAAAAATTGGGGGAGACTAAAACAGGACAGCTAAATTCATCATGATGATCTGTATTGGATGCCAGAGCTGAAAAGAGACAATAGTGAAAATTGGTAAAAATCTGAATAAACTATGTTGTTTACCTAATAGGACCATACCAGTGTGAATTTCTGAGCTTGGTGTTAGATACATTTGACAAGTGGTTATATAGTGTGTTAACACTAGGGGGAAGCTGGATGGAGCATATATGGGAATACTCTACTCTTTTCTATGCTTCTGAACATTTGAATTAATGCAAAATAAATTTTTTTAAAATTAAAAAGCTATTTTCAGCAAAAATATCATTAAGAAAGTAAAATTTAAAAAGGAAGCCACAAGAGGGAGAAGAAATGTCCCAAATTCACAACCAAAATAAATTCTTGTATAGAATATATAAAGAGTTTCTACAAGTCAATAAGAAAAAAAACAATGCAAATGTTGGGAAGTGATGAGACATTTTACAAAAGAAGATAGCCAACTAGCTATTAATATACAAAAAGACTCTCAACCTCACTGCTAACAAAATAAAATTAAAAACCACTAAGTAAAACTCTACTATTCCCTTACCTGAGATTAAAATTAAGATCAAAGCTATTAACTGCTAACAATCATGTGGAGAAGGAAGAAATCTTACATTCTGCTGACAAAAGTGTAAAACTTTGTCGTTATCTACCAAATTCAAATGCATACCCAGTAACCCAAAAAATCACACTCAAGGGCTCATGCAACAGAAACGTACATACGAGTATTCAAAAGACACAAAAAGGACATTTATAGCCACAGCATTCATAAAGCAAAAACTGAAAGCCACCTAGACAAAGTAGCCACATATGCTGGAATTCGTAAAAAAACAATATAGATCCTGTGTATATGTAGGAATAAGGAGAAGTTGCCATTACTTATACCAATAAAAGAACATTTTATGTAATAAAACACCACTTAAAAGAGCAGAGGTCCAAAAGAATATAAACCGCAAGATTTTGTTTTGTATATATATATATATATATTTTTTTTTTTTGGTAGCAGGGATTGAACCCAGCCCCACTGAAGCATGGAGCCATATCCCCAATCCTTTTTAGAGACAGTACATAAAATTTTTCAAAAAGTCACAGGAAAATGATAGTAATTAGGGATATATATTTCAATCGTAAATTATCAATAAAAATAAGAAGTGGTAAGGTAAAAGGCAGTCGCATTTTAGGGGCAAGGGAGGGAGCATCGTGGGAAGGACAACTCCCGGGACATGAGTGGTAGGCGATATGGTCGCCATGCTGTGTGTGATTCCCGGAGTGCCCGTTGTGATAGACCACTGAGCTGAGTGTTTTCGTCGGGTATAGATTTTATATGTATGTTATATTTCACAATGAAAGGGTGTTCTGAAAGAGGACAGGTGGGGCAGGTATAAAACTTGGGTATTTTTAAAGGTAATTCACCTAATAAAAATGGGACATGTACCATTTTTTTTATCTTAGGTTTTTGTTTCCTTCTTCCAAGGAACGATGCATTCCTTCCTCTTGGACTACATGAGATACTTTAGGAAAATATGAGATTTTCTTTTAACATTGCTTTTTCTTAATCACA
>PVKS010046522.1:0-13264 GCA_004027875.1 Aplodontia rufa
AAAAAAAATCACAAAATTTGGGACCAGTGACAAAGTACAAAATACAATGATAGAAATAAATCCAAATTTATCAGGAAACACTGTAAACTGGCACAGATTGTCTGAGATGCTTTGAAAAGAACATGCTAAGTTCTCCTTGCAAGAGACATATCTAAGTCAAAAGCACACAGAGGACAAAGGAAAAAAACTGACAAGCTATTAGATTGGACTATAAAAGCTTGGTCACTTTTTGATTTATAAAACTAGCAATTTTATATAGTTTTAGCTAATAAAATAGTATTGGATGACATAGATTTAAGACAGAAAATATTTTATCTCAAATCAATGTTTTATTTGTACAAGTAAATTCACTGGGAGAATATACTCTTGAAAATATAATAGCAGAGATTAAAAATGCAAGAAAAATAAAGGTGACAAAATTTTAGGGAAAATCAGAAATATCCAACTTTATAGTGCCAGATTTTAAGCTATTTTCAGCTTTTGATAATTGAACTAGCACATGATTTGAATGATACAATTAAGACTACTAATCTAGTAGATATATAGTGTTTTTCTACTGGAGATTAGAAATGTTTTTGAAGACCATGAATAATTTCTTTTTGGAAATCAATCATGTTTCAGACCTTGAATTCAACCTCAATAAAAATCAGGGATCTGTAGCATAGAGATGCAATTTGTTGGTTATAGACCAAGAAAGTTTCAATAAATTTTAATGGATTGGTATTTTCCAACCTGTTTTTGATGACAGTGCAATTAATCAAAAAAATCAGTAAAGAATGTTTTTAAAGATCCTATACATTAAGAAAATTGAAAGCATCTTTGAGTAATACAGGACAATATAAGAAAGAAGTTTAATATTGAGTGAAACAGGAAGACACAAAAGGATGAGCATATCAATTTTATAAATTTCAAAAATCAGAAACATTAAAAAATATATCTATTTTAAAAAGAGGGAGGAACAATGAGAGAGAGAGAATCAACTTTAGTTTTGCATATGGCTTTCATTGCTCCCACACTTTGTTGTGTATGTGATGTTGGGGTTTGAACTGGCATCCTCATGCATGCCAGGCAAGCAGCATAACTGCTGAACCACTGGTCTAGCCCCTAAAATTATATTTAAAGGAAAAGAAAAAAATTAAAACTCAAGCTAGTGTGTATTACTGGTGCAGAGTGAAGGAGGAGGAAAGGATGAATGAAGAATGGTATTGATAGCATTTGTTTTCTCCATTGACGGTGTTGTGTGTTTAGTTTGTATGTTCATAAGTTGAATATGGCACATGCATTCCTTTTGCATATCAAATATTCCAAAATAAAAATTCCAAATCAAGTATCCTTTCTCTTTATTAAATAAACTCAAATTTATCATCATATGCTATTTTCCCCAAATATTATCAAGTAATCTCTCCTTAAAAATAATTTTCTACATTTTTACTCCTCTTTTTTCTGTATCATCCTTATTTTAATTCAAACTATATTATTATTTTCATATTGTGTTATTTTCAAACTATATTGTATTTTTAAAAATTTTTTCAAACTGTTTTCTCTACTTTGTGATAAAATCCACGTGGCCATTATTTCCCATTTATCTCTAACCTACCCATTTTCTGCACTTCTTCGCTGTGCGCTGTGATCCTAGAGGCTGACGACCACATCTCCTTGGTTCCCTTACTCCCTCATACTTCTATCTGGGTTAAGCCAGTAGGACATGTTGGTAGATGACTGGATTGTGGAAAGTCAAAGAATTTGGGACACTTCCTCCTTCAATTTTCCATCATTAGAATTTCTCTGTTTCCCTCAAAACTTCTTCCAGGCAGCTCCAGGTCACAAAATGTCACTGGTTTCTCCAACATTATGTACGCTTTGCCTCTTTGATATTAGGTGTGGTAGTAGCTTCTTACTGTTGTGGGTCACGGGGTAACTGAATCTTCTTTATTTCCAAAACATTTCCCAACATTATATGAGTAATTTTTTTATTAAAACCATTTACTTTTGTAATATCTGGGGCAAATTTTGCTTCCTGCCAAAAGTTGGTTTCACATTTGATCTGTCTCATTCACTGCTGTTCCCTCAACATCTGGGACAGAACTTTACACAGTAGAAACAACAATATGAGAACAAACCCAAGAACTCTTGGTCACTAAGTACTAGATAGACTTATACCTTAAAGTCTGAAAGGGATTTACGGGGCATGAAATCAGATGTTTTTTCATATAGATGTACAAATGGGAGTGTGAAGAAGCCCAGCTCACCAAGTAGGAAATCTAGGTTCCCACCCACAGCTTTGATGTGATGGATGGCTTTAAGTACGCATAACATGCCACAGAAAACTGCCAGGTGATGTCATCCCAGCTGCAGCTGATGATCAGGCCAAGTAAAGTTTGGGAGATGACTTAAGGACAATACATCCACCATCAGTGCCCAGAGATGGTTTGGCATAAGGGCTTTATCAAAACAAAGTAATGGTAAGTAAATAATGCATCAGATTCTCCTCTTTGGAGAATTTAAGTGCAAGCTACAAGGACAGTGTTCCAATTGCTAATACAGGCAGATACTGAAAAAGATACAGAAGTCAGATAAAAAGTCTATGAAATGGCAGCGGTCACAAGAGATTATGAATCCACAGAGTCTGTGAGTCCATTCAAATCCAAAGTACAGATGTCACAGCTAGGCAGAAAGGAAAAGATATCTAGATATAATTCCTATATTCCTATATGCAGTACAGATAGAAAGCTGAGTCACCAAGTGGACAAGAGATTGGTTAACTGGAGTGACAAGCTATTGTTGGAAGTCAAATAATCTTAATTCTAAATCATATTCCAATTCCCAAACTATACCTCTTCTTTAGCATACAGGTTATACCTGTAACTGGGTTAGCAAATTGTTTTTTGGTTTTTTTTATATATATTTTTACAACAAATCCCTCATTATCTTTAGTTCTAGAAAATGTAAAACATTTGTGGAAAATCAAAGCTTCTGATTCCCAATTTGGTATTCCTTTTACTACTCCTCTGACATTGAATTAATAAAATTTTAATCTTATGTATATGATTTCATCCAGGTCATTCCAGGTTAGTTTAAAAAAGTTAAAACAAAAACATTCTTTGGTAGTTTTCCAAACAATGGTTGCAGTCAAATTTTTCTTTTCACATTTTTAAGTGTGAGTTTTGGAGAATACCCATCCAAACCTGAAGGTAATTCAAAGGAAAGACCCAAACTTGCTAGTTTGTACACACACACACACACACACACACACACTTCAAGGTGATCTGAATTATTACTGGAGAAACAAAAAATTGTCAGGAAAGAAAGGAGAGAAATAGGCTCAGGGTGTGTTAAGGAGCAGCCTGGCACCAAACAATATATCCCTTCGGGTGGATTCATAAAGTCACATTTAGTATGGGAGAAGTGTGGGGGTGTCATTTATCTTGGTGTCCCAAAGCCCTTGACAGAATATTCTACTAAAGATTCTTTCACAAAAATTGAAGTCAAATTGCTTTAAAAACTAGCTGATGAATCCAAAATACAAGCAAATGCATATAGTTCTAGAAAAGTACCATGAAATGACAAAGGAATTGGTGTCATTTCTTCTTAGCTGTCTTACATTTTCAAAAGTTACTTGAAAGGAGGTTCTTTTTTTAAATGCAGTCATTTAAGCTGACTCTGTGTTCAATACGGAGTTAGGTACTTTGAGTACAGCGGCTATATTTTTTGGGGGCCCAAAATTAAGAAGGATTTTATGTTGCTTCTGGGGATAAGAAGTGGTGAAATGCTGTTTGGAGATGAATTTACTACAATTTCTGGAATGTTCTTTGTGGTATATTGGAATCTCAGGTCAAACTTTTAAATCAAGGTAATTCTAGAAAACGTGGGCCCTGATAATCTAGCACTGAGTTATGTGCTTCCTAATTACAAGGAGTTTAGCATCCAGGAAGGAAGTTGTGACATGTATACCAACCACAAAGATGATGTAAGGTCATCAAAAACCTGTAAAGGACAGAAGGTGTCCATCATTTCAGGTTTCTCTTATTATTTCCTCCCTTTCCAATTCCCCTTTTTCTTTAACTTCCTATAACCTGAGAAAATACAAAATGCGAATTACACCATGTCATTAATCTTAAAAACTTTCAAGAGCCTTCCATTACACCTTAAAATAATTCAGATTTTCATATTTTCTACCTGTCTTGATTAACCCCTTAAGGGTCTGACACATTCTAGAAACTCAATATCTGCTGAAAATACTGAAAGGAGTAATGAATGATGAATAAATACATTCATGACACAAAATATTGCCAGATATATTTCTATATACAATAATAAATGTATTAGTGAAGGTTCTCTAGAGAAACACAATCAATAGAATATAATATATATACACACAGATTTATATTTATTCTCTACAGTGTCTACATTATTAAGCCAATGAATATATTTATATTTATCTGTGCATGTGTCTATATATATATGTGTGTGTGTGTATGCATGTATGTATGTATAATTATAAGGGATTTATTAGATTGGCTTACACAACTGGAGGCTGGATAGTCCCACGATGGCCACCCGCAGGCTGGAGAGCTGGAGGAACCAGTAGCTGTGCAGCCCAAGATGTCCAAGGCTCAGAAGAAGAGGGATCAACAGCACTACCCCAGTGGGGGAGTGAAGGCTTGTAAACTCCTGAAGCATAGCTGGGTAGAGTCTGCTTTGTAAGAGTGAAGGAGCCGGTGTCTGATGTACTCAGATGATCACAGAAGCAATCAGGAGCACATTCAAGAATTGGACTTGCATCTGCTACTGCTTTGTTGTTCTTCCAGCTTTTATTCCATCTGAGCTTCCAACCTATCAGATTGCACCGTCAATACTTAGGTTGGTTTCCACTTCACATGCCAATCATTCCTAGAAACACCCTCTTTGACATACCCAGAAGACTCTTAATCTTGGACACCTCTTTATCTTAGACATATCTTAATCCAATCAAGTTGATCAGCTCTTAGTAGTGTATAATTCAATGGTCGGAACAGAATGTCAACCTTCAAGTCCCAGAGGGTACATTCATTGTAAAGCATTTTGCAGAAAGGAGCTTGTTGCAAAGTCGAATCTCTTAACAAGAGCACAGTTGGGAAAATTTCTGTTGTTTTGAAATTGTTTACAAATAATATCAAAATAATGAAGATAACCTGAAAGTCTAAACATAACATGTCCTGAAAAGACTCCAGTATTTAGGTTGCAATTAAGACATATCTTAATCCAATTCAGATTAATCATCACAAATAACACAAGTAATTTACCTGATTTATAACATTTCTAGTGCCTGGATCTGGCTTGTTTGCCAAAATCAAGAATGCATTTCTTTTGAGCACGTTATAGACTTCATCATTCTACTGAAAGTTATACAAGTTTCAATCTCTACAAACTTAGAGGATGCCTGACCAGTTCTATACATGGGCATCCTGAGAACCTTCCCATATGTAAGAAATAAGTCTCGAAAGTTGGAACTAAGTTTTATTGAATTTTCTATTCTCTACCAGTGTCTATATTATTATAACAATAGAATTAGAAATTGATGGATTATTTATTGATATAATGGCAAATTTAAATAATCTTGTGTTCTTATATATATTCTCCTTTTGAAATAATTCTAGCTCACAAACTCATATGTTAATAATGCATAGTCAGTTTATCCCAAAACGTTGAATGATTCCTGTTTGCCTTAAATTTTTTTTAATAAAGAGGGGACAGTGAGAGAGAGAGAAAAAGAGAGAAGCAATTTTTATTTAGTTTGTCATGTGAGTTCCATTCCTCCAAGACTTTGTTGTGTATGTGATGCTGGGGTTTGAATTCAGGAACTTGCACTTGCTGGGCAAGCACCGTAACTGCCCATCCACCGCTCCAGCATGTCTTAAATTTTTTAGTTTTAACTGGGAACATGTAGTGTGCTTTCATTCATCAGACTTTAAGATAGGACTCAGAGATAATCTTTGTCTATGAATCTACTGATAAAAGTTCTAATTTATTTTACTATATCAATTAGAATTCTAAGATGTGAACCCAAATCCTTATCTTCTTAAAGGCAGAGTAAGAAAGGAAGGGCATTTCTGACACAATAAAAAAAACCTTTTATACTTTTTCTTTATCTCCTTTCCTCTTAATCTTGTACTTAAAATTGACCTGTACACAACTAGCTTGAATTTTTAAGTTATTGAATTTTTCCAAACTATTCAACTTCCAACTGATGGACACAATTCTTTTTTTCCTACTTAAATTTAGTTTATTAAATAGTAAATTGAATTACATAATTATAGTTATCATTACAAGCTATTGTAAATAGATTGGGAGCAAACTTGATCAGCTCTTGGTAGTGTATAATTCAATGGTCGGAACAGAATGTCAACCTTCAAGTCCCAGAGGGTACATTCATTGTAAAGCATTTTGCAGAAAGGAGCTTGTTGCAAAGTCGAATCTCTTAACAAGAGCACAGTTGGGAAAATTTCTGTTGTTTTGAAATTGTTTACAAATAATATCAAAATAATGAAGATAACCTGAAAGACTAAACATAACATGTCCTGAAAAGACTCCAGTATTTAGGTTGCAAAGAACTCTGGAACTCATACTGCTCTTTACTATTTTAGGGTGTGATATGACTTCAAGAAAGAGAATAGTCATGTCTGTGATTCAAGATGATTTAAACAATATTCATGTAAGATAGAGTTGTCTTTTAAAAGTGGTAAACAGAGATGATTTTCTAGAGCAAGTGAAAGAAGTGTGAAATGCACTTATACTTGTGAAATTCACATTTATACCCAGATGCTAATGGTGTTAATGAAAATAACCTTTGCATTAAGCACCCTTAAAAGGTTTTCAGGATCATTATCTCTTTTGAGCCTGGTACCCCTGTGAGCTCAGTACTGCAGGTATCATCACTACCCTAGTTTCAAAAATGAGAAAACTAAGACCCTGGAAGATTAAGTGATTTGTCTAAGGTGCTGTAATATTAGTACAAAACTATAACTTGAATCGCATCACTTCAAATTCTGTTTTTCCCCACTATAGCATATTGTATGATCCACGGTTTTGAGCAGGAAGGCTCAACAGGGAACAAAGCAATAATTATTTTCCCCTTGACTTAATTGGTGCATCTTCAATACACTAAAAATATATTTATCTCTGTCTATGTTGCCTTTCCCCACCTGACGGAGCTGCGGGAGCAGATTGTCTCATCTTTTAATGGCAGCCCACCTCATCTACGGCAGGTCTGATGCCATTGATTTGAGCTGAATTGTAAGAGAAGAAACATTATCCATTTTAAGAATAGCAATACATTTTAGGAGATGATTATGTGGTTTATAAACAAAAATCGATATAGGAAAATAGAAGAAAGAAAAAACTTTACTTCAAGAGAGTAGCCTCACATTTGAAGAGAGACTAATACTTCCGTATCTTTTTAAGAGAAACTCATGATATTTCATGTTGTAAAAATTATTCCCACATGATTAGTTTTTTTTTTTTTCTAGAGAGAGGGGGGGAGAGGTGAGAGAGAGAGGGAGAGACAGTTTTATGTAGTTTTTCATCTCGTTTTCATTGCTCTGACACTTAGTTTTGTATGTGGTGCTAGGGTTCAAACCTGGGTCCTCATGCATGCCAGGCACACGTGATACCACTGAGCCAACCCCAAATGATTAGTTTTTATACTTCTTAAGTCTATGTTTTTTCTGTTTTCTAATTCATTATTTTGTTCTTTATTATTTTATTAATTTTATCATGCTGATTTGTGTTATGTTTTCTGTTTTAGTTGAAATATTCACTTATATTTCAAAACATTTTAAAATATTAAAAACACAAGATTTCTAATTTATCAAAATACAGATATGATACATCCTATAAGCTTTTGAAAATTAAGATAATTTTATGTATATTTTGATTATAAATTCATTCAATACATAAAAGCATGAATAAGAAAAAATCAGCAGGGGCTGGAGCGGTGGCTCAGTGGTTTTGGCGCTTGCCTAGCAAGCACGAGGACCTGGGTTCAAACCCCAGCACCATGTACACAACTGAGTGTTGGAGCAACGAAGGCCATGTGAAAAACTAAAATAAAGTTGTTTCTCTCTTTCTCTGTCTCTCTCACTGTCCCTCTCTCTTTAAAAAAAAAAAGAAAGAAAAGAAAAAATCACCAAAGTTGTAGCATAGGACAGGAATCTACAAACTACAATCTACAGACCAAATCTAGATTTCTGTGTGCACAGAGTTGAGTGGTTTTGGCCTGCAGAGCCCTTCACCAAAAATGTTTGCTGAATTAGAGAAAACCAGAACCACTTCAGTCCTTCTTTCTAGTTCAATCTGTTCATATTTGATATTAAAATATTGATTAGCCATCATCATTCTACCGGGGGGCAAATATTCTAAGTAGTTTTCTTAATGCCATTTTTTTCTCCTTGACTATTTGAGGAAATTGATATGCTAAGGTTAAAAAAAAAAACCTTAATTTTTTAAAACTTTCTTTCATTAAGTGTAATATTTGGATATAATTATCAACAATGAGGCTTCATTGGTTATTGATTTCTACAGAACATATAAATTTAGTGTCTTCAATAACAATTGTTTAACTTCCTGGGCAGTCCTGCTGTCCTGGGCCTATCTCAGTGGATCACAGTTGGGCTTCTGAGTGTCAGTGGTCAGCTGTGGGCCCGAGGGCAGGCTGGTGTGGGAGGCCTCAGCGAGGAGCACTCAGTTCTTTTCCTCGCGTCTTTCAGATCCGTATAGCTGGTCAGCTCGGCAAGTTTCCATGGCAGTGCCCAAAATCCAATAGAGAAAACAAATGCACAAGTTCACTTTCAAGTCTCTACTGGGTCAAGGTTGCTACTGTCCTGGTTGTCAAATTAAGGCACTTAGTTGCACTTTGAGTTGTTACCAAAAAGCATGGATATAGGAGAGGTGAAAAACTGGTCTATACATGCTGATTTATCAGATACATTTAGGTAAAAGTCCATAGAAAGAGCATCCCTTTCCAAATAAAACAAAAGTATTTCTTCTGCCTTAAATGCAGATATGAAGTCTGGTGGTATGGCCACTCTCTTGGGCTCTTGAGGTGACAAATATAAGAACAAGGGGCCTATCTGTTAATTATGATGGAGTAGAAATACAGACCCTGCATTCCAGAAGCCTCTTCTGGGCCTTTTGATGATTGTAGATGAGTCTACTATATGAGAAAAATAAACTCTACTGAAGTAAGGTTTCTATTAAATACTGTCCAATATATTTTTTCAGTTCATGATCGATTGATAGCATTTCTTATTAGTATATATAAAGCTATCTCATTTTTAAGAAATTACTCCTAACATCTGGCTTTACTAACAGTAATTTAACCAATCTCCTCTTCAAGATACTTAAGTAGTTCCCAGATTTTCACGATTACCAAGAATGTTTCACTGATCCTCCTTGAAAATAGCTTTGCACACTTCTACTAATGTCTGCATAGGTTGTACTCCTACAAGAGGAATTTTGGAAGTTGAACATTCATTTGGCAATTTTAGATAGATGGCAAGTTAATTCTGCCAAAAATATTGGTAAAATTTACCCTCCTATCAATAGTTTATGGAAATGCTTATTTCCTCTCAAGCTAGTGAAAAATTGGATTTTTGACAATCTTGAAAGATTTTACCAATGTATTAGAAAAAGATTGCATATTTGTTTTAATTGATTATTCTTTGATGTTTTGGTAAGATTGACCCATTTTCACACATTCAATATATTTCTTTTATAAATTTTCTCTTTGTATCTTTTATCCATTTTTCTTCCTGTCTTTCTCACTATTTTGCATTTGTTCTCTACATGATTGTTGATTTTTTGTGCTTTATACATTGTATGCATGTTCTACCAGTTTCTTTGTTGAGATTGTTTTTGTTAATTTATCTTTTCCATGAAGCTCATTTTTCTTGAGAAAAAGGTTCCAGCATTCTACTCAGCAACTAGAAACTATGATATCGTGGCTTTTTTTTTATTAGATGGATATAGAGATATAATTGAGGGGGAAACATTATCAAACATTCAAGAACCATTGTATATATACTTAGTAATCCAGGGCTAATGCAATATCACGGATGCCAGGCTTGGGTCCCCCCTGTTGCTTTTTCCCCCAGAAGAACCCCAGAGTTAAATAGATATTGCATGGAGGACAGATATCTCCGTCTGGGATGATTCCCCCATATTCCCACCCTCCAGTCTCCTAGGAGTTCTTCCTACACCCCCTGCCCCATCCCCCTCCCTACGCCTCCAAGTATCCTAGGGAGTCATCTCCCTGTTGCGTTGAGAATCATACAATTTGAAGTTATTATTAGCATAGCCCTCTAACATACTGCTTCCTGATGTATTCTAGCTTCCATAGATGAGAGATACCATTCAGCCCTTGAGTCTCTGAGATTGGGATACTTACTTAGCATAGTTCTTTCCATCTCCATCCATTTGATCTCAAAAGCCATAATATCATCTTCTCTAATGGCTGAGTAGTATTCCATTGTATACATGTACCAAAGTTTTTGTATCCACTTGTTAAGTGAGGAGCATCTGGGTTGGTTCCATAATCTAGCTATAGTAAATTGAGCTACTATAAATATTGAGGAAGCCACATCACTATAATATGCTGATTCTAACTCTTTTGGGAAAATACCCAGGAGTGGGATAGCTGGGTCATAAGGTGATTCCATCCTTAAATTTTTGAGGATTCTCCACACTGCTTTCCAGAGTGGCTGAACCAGTTTGCAGTCCCACCAGCAGTGTAACAGTGTTCCTCTTTTCCCACAGCCCCTTCAGCATCTGTTGTTAGAATTTTTCATTTTTGTCACTCTAACAGAAGTAAGGTGGTATATCATTGAAGTTTTGATTTGTATTTCCCTTGTAGCTAATGATGTAGAGCATTTTCTCATATATTAATGGGCTTTCTGGACTTCCTCTGGTGACAAGTTTCTTTTAAGATCTGTAGCCCATTTATTGATTGGATTGCTTGTGATTTTGGTGCTTAGTTTCTTTAGTTCTTTATATATTCTGGATATTAGCCCTCTGTCCGAGGTGTAACAGGTAAAGGTTTTCTCCCATTCTGTAGGTTCTCTCTTGATGTTCTTGATTAGATCTTCAGCTGTGCAAAAACTTTTTAGTTTAATTGCATTCCATTCATTTATTCTTGACTTTACTGCTTGCACCATGGGGGTTTTGTTAAGGAAGGCGCTTCCGATTCTTATATGTTGTAGTGTTGACCCTACTTCTTTTTCTAGTAAGTTTAAAGTTGTTGGCTTAATATCCAGGTCTTTGACCCACTTTGATTTAATTTTTGTGCAGGGTAAAAGATAAGGATCCAGCTTCAGTTGTCTACACATGGCTGTCCAATTTGACCAACACCATTTGTTGAACAGACTATCTTTCTTCCACACTATGCTTTTGCCCCCTTTATCAAATATCAAATAGTTAAATATATGGGGTTTTGTCTCAGGATCTTCTATTCTGTTCCACTGATCTTTGATTCTGTTTTGATACCAATACCATGCTGTTTTTGCTACTATGGCTCTATAGTATAATTTCATGTCAGGGATTGAGATACCCCATACTTCTTCCTTCCTGTAGAGTAATGTTTTGGCTAGTCTGGATCTCCTGTTATTCCATATGAACTTGAGAATTGCTTTTTCTATATCTGTGAAGAATGCCATAGGTATCTTGATGCGGATTGCATTAAATCTGTATAGGGCTTTGGGTGGAATGGACATTTTTATTATATTGATTCTGCCTAACCATGAGCATGGAATGTTTTTCCATCTACTCAGGTCTTCTGTAATTTCTTTGTTTAATGTTTGATAGTTTTCTTTGTAGAGGTCCTTAAAATCCTTTGTAAGGTTAATGCCCAAGTATTTCATTTTTTTGGAGGAGATGGTGAATGGGAAAGATTTTCTGGTTTCATCTTCTGCGGATTTGTTGATGGAGTAAAGGTACGCTAGTGACTTACTGGAGTTGATCTTGTAGCCAACTACTTTGCTAAAATTGCCTATAAGCTCTAGGAGTTTTCTGGCCGATGTTAGTGGGTCTTCTAGGTGTAGAATCATGTCATCAGCAGATAGAGATAATTTAATTTCCTCTTTTCCTATACAAATACCTTTGATTTCCTTGTCTTGCCTGATAGCTCTGGCAAGGATTGCAAGGACTATATTGAAAAAGAGTGGGGAAAGTGGACAGCCTTGTCTAGTACCTGAATTCAGTGGAAATGCTTTCAGTTTTTCACCATTGAGGATAATGTTGGCTATAGGTTTGTCATAAATGGATCAGACATAGTTAAAGTATCTTCCCTTGATCCCTATCTTTTCCAGATTTTTGAGCATAAAGTGGTGTTGAATTTTATCAAATGCCTTCTCTGCAACAATTGAGATGATTATGATTTTTGTTTTTAATTCTGTTTATGTGGTGAATCACATTTATTGATTTGTGTATATTGAACTAGCCTTGTTTTCCTGGAATGAAGCCCACTTGATCATAATGTATTATCTTTTCAGTGTGCTCTTGTATCTGATTAGCAAAAATTTTATTAAGGATTTTGGCATCAATGTTCATCAGGGAAATTGGTCTGTAGTTTTCTTTTCCTGACAAGTGTTTGTTGGGTTTTGGAATCAGTGTAATATTTGCTTCATAAAAAGTGTTTGGGAGTGATCTCACTTTATCACTTTCCTGGAAGAGCTTGTAGAGGATCGGTGTTAGTTCTTCTGTGAAGGCTTGGTAGAATTCTGCCATATATCTGTCCAGACCTGGGCTTTTCTTTTTTGGGAGAACTTTGATTGCTGCTTCAATTTTGCTATCTGTGATAGGTTGGTTTAAATTTTCAATGTCCTCCTGTGTTAAAGCGGGGATGTTATGTGAGACCAAGAACCTGTCCATGTCCTCCAGGTTATCAAACTTGGCAGAGTATAAATTTTCAAAATAGTTGCTGATAATCTCTGGATCTTGGATGAGTCTGTGGTGATAACCCCATTTTCGTCTTTGATATTGTAGATTTGCTTCATTGTGTTCTTCCTTTTGGTGAGGTTGGCAAGGGGTCTGTTGATTTTATTTTTTCAAAGAACCAACTCTTAGTTTTGTTAATAGTTTATGTAGTTTTTTTCTCAATTTTGTTGATTTTTAGCTCTGATTTTGGTAATTTCCTGTCTTCTGTTAGCTTTGGGGTTGGACTGTTCCTCCTTTCATAGGCATTTGAGTTGAAGCATAGGGCTATTTATCTGATCGCTTTCTAGATTTTTGATGT
>PVKS010046523.1:0-13260 GCA_004027875.1 Aplodontia rufa
CAGCTGCGCACACTTGTAATCCCAGCAACTCAAGAGGCTGAGGCAGAAGGATCACAAGTTCAAAGCCAGCCTCAGCAAATTAGCAAGACCCTGTCTCAAAATAAAAAATAAAAAGGGTTGGGGATGTGACTCAGTGGTTAACTGTTCTTGGGTTCAATCCCTGGTACCGAAAGAAAAAATAGAAGTGCTACAAGTAAGTACAAAAAGGTTGATCTGGTATATGTACAAGGGCAGCCAGTTTCAGGAAACAAAAGGACCTTGATATTAGAATGCAAATTGCAATTAAGATGATATGTCATAATTACTAACCTTTAAAATATAAATGCTTTACTAGTTGTTCTAAATAAGTTGATGCATGTAATCTAAAACAGTGAGTACTCTCAATCTCTAATTTACAGACAAAAACTGATACAGGAAGGCCAGGTTCCACTGTTAGCTAGCTGATGGCTGGGTTAGAGATGGGAGCGGGGCTGGAGCAGAGGCCCTGCGGATACGGTGCTTGCCTGGCATGTGTAAGGACGCAGATTCGAACCCCAGCACCACGTACACAACAAAGTGTCAGGTCAATGAAAGCCACATGAAAAACTAAATAAAATTCGTTCTCTTTCTCTACCCCTCTCTTTAAAAATTGTTTATATATGTCTATGTATGTATGTATGTCTATATAGACATATATATGTGGACAGAAAAAGCCATTGTGTCAAACACTGAGGACATGGACTGACAGGTAAAACATTCTGAATAAACATTGCTAGGCTGTGTTGGGGTTGGGGCTGTAAATAGGAATCACTTTAAACAAAGTTAAGGACACCTGCAGTGAGTATAACACTCTTCAGGCTTTTAAAGGCTCTCTCCCCACAACCCAACCCACCCCTGAAGGTAATTATTTTCACAATCAGCTTGTTGCAGTAAAACCCAAGTGAGTTTAAGACTCAGCCCAGGTGATGATCCACCCATAGCGGGTTCAGTGATTTCTTTGGGGCAAAATATAAATTTTCCCTGAATGAAAAAGACTATGTAAATTGTTAGTTTAAAATAATTTTCTGTTGGTGCATCAGCACAAAATTTACAATTATACCACGCCATCATAATTAGGGCATTAAGTAGCAGAAAAACCAACTCAAACTAGCTTTTGTTACTTAACTGTCCAGATGTGGTCTTCAGACACAGAACAATCCATGGCTCCAACAGCACCGAGAACCCAAATATGCCAGGCGTGTTGATGCATTCCTATAACCCCAGCACCTCGGGAGGTGGAGGCAGGAGGATCACACATTTGCGGAATTATCTTCAATGTAATCTCCTTGTCTGAGAAAAAGAAACCTTTTCCTGAAGTTTCTACCAGACTTCCTATGTTCTCACTGGCCAGAACTGGAATCTTTATTCTTACACCAATTAGGAACCCAGAAGATGGGTTCACCGCAACAGTTCAGTAATGCATGATTCTAGACACTCAACACATGTTTTTACAGTTCAGTTCCCTGGGTGTCCTTCATCAACTGAGAACCACCAAATTAAACCAGTCAGAATTGCCCCTACTTGCCTCTTCCCGAGTCTTTTGGAAAATGGGTGTACCTGCCTGAAAAAATCTGGATTGGTACCAGATACTACCAGAACCACCAAGAGTGTCTACTACTTTACCATTGTTTTCAAAATGCTTCCACATCACCTTATTTCAATCCTCAAGGCTTTCCGTATTTTACAGAAAGGAAACAGCCTCACATTTACAAAGAAGAAAATTCTGTCATCCAAATTCCAGTATGTTTAATAAGGGGGGGAAGCCTAAGAAGTTTCCCCAAAAGAACATTTTTTCCGAAACAGTACACAAAGACAACAAGCCTAGATTCAGGTTTTCCTAAAGCAAATAAAAGCAAAAGTCATAGAATACCAAGATCTAGAAGAAACATCAAAACCAAGTCTCGGAAGATGCAAATTCTAGTCCCGGCTCTTTTCAATACCTATTTATAAGCAGGACTACTTATTAGGGCCCCTCCAGCTTAATACACAAAACTAGACAATCTAAGTTTACTGAGGAGCATTCTAATCAGCCCTATGTGCATAATCACAGTAAGGACTATTTAAACAATTTTTTTCTATAGAAAAGTATATTTACTCTAGAATGCCTAATAAATTTATAAGAAATTTATAAATTTATGGTGATACAGCTTATCACCATTTCTGGAAAACACGCTTTATGTTTGCATAAATCGTAAGCACCTGAAAGAAACTACATTGATATCACATGAAAGGCTTAAAGAAGCCTAAGTTCCACTGAAAGAGGACACTGGCTGTTCTAGGAGAGGAGTGACAAAAGCAAGAACTAAAAAGCCATTCTGAACAAAGGGTGCACTGAACTGAGTGAATGCTCTCCAAATACACACATTACGGCAAGGGCTGTCCTACCTCAAGCTCCTAGCCCCGCTGCCATCTCCAAACTCATCCTACACACCAACATCCAATCCTGTCTCTATACCATCCCTTTCCTATTATATCAGGCTTCTACCAAAAAATCTTCAAAAACTCTCCAGTGGCCCGGCGTGGTGGCCCATGCCTGTAATTCCAGTGGCTCAGGGGGCTGAAGTAGCAGGATCACAAGTTCAAAGCCAGCCTCAGCAAGTTAGGGAGACCATATCTCAAAAAATAAAAAGGGCTTGGAATGTGGCTCAGTGGTTAATCCCCATTGGGTTCAATCTCACACCAAGGGCGGGGGGGGGGGGGAGAACCTCCCCAAGAGATAAAGTTCACATCCTCAACCTTGCTTTATGGCACTCCATAATCTGAACTGACCTTTCCGCTCATCCCAGTCTCCTTCCTGAAATGCAATTCCCACTCCAGTCAAACTGGTCTTCTCATGCTCCAACATTACAGGCATTCAGGCTTCTTTTTGAGAAGGTTCTATTGCTTACTTAAAATGCCAAGGTATTCCAAACCCTTCTCCCCACTAACCTACAGCAAGCTTGTTCCTAGCAAAATTAGAGTATTTCGTTCGTCACTTAGCCTTTGAACATGTATATCTTGTGAATCCTTTAAGAATTTAGCATAGTACACATAGATCAACAAATATTCCTCAGATTGACAAGAGATCAAGGACAAAATGAACTCAAGGGCAAGGCTCTCTTACTAATTCTTTGTTATCTCAATCACATTTAACAAATCCTAGGTGCTAAATATTTGCTTACTGCTAAATAGTTGAATTCAGCAGTAAGCATTCAGGTCCTACAGGCCTTCCACTTTAAATATTTATAGAAGATTTCAAAAACATTTGAAGGCATCCAAATTACATAAACCCACCAAGTATTGAGCGCACACAGGAGGCATATTCCAGGGCAATTAAAAATAGAAATCAGATGAGCTGGAGGGGCGGCTCATCAGTTATGGTGCTTGCCCAGCATGAGAAAGTATACAGGTTCAAACCCCAAGACCACATACACAACTAAATGTCAGCACAACAAAAGCCATGTTAAAAAAAAAAAAAAAATCCTCAATAAAAATTGATTCTCTGTCCTTCTCTTTTAAAAAAAAAAAAAACTTAAAAAATAGAAATCAGAGGCTGGAGCTCAGTGGTTGGAGCACTTTCCTGGCATGTCCAAGGACCCTTATTCAAACTCCACCACCACATGCACAACTCTCAGAAACAAAGGACAGATAAAAAGTAAGATTCTCTTTCTCTCTCCCTTTCATTCTCCCTCTTAAAGAAATTAACACATTCTGAAATGTATAATAGGCCATTTTTGCAGAAAGTGTAAAACATCTGGAAATGCAATTTGACCTAATTGCCATTCTTTCTGCAGATTCTCCCTCTAGTGTCCTTCCTGGACTCTCTAGACTCCAATGTAATAGACTCAAATGGGGCTGGGAATGCGACTCAGTGGTAGAGTGCCTGCCCAAGTTGGATCCCCATCTCTAGGGGAAGGCTCAACTGATTAAGCTAAACTGACTTAGACTAAAATTTCAAATGAACCATCAAACTATTTTCAAATGCTAAAGAACCTCCCCAACACCTCTAAGAAATTCAGCTAGGAAAAACTGAACACGTTACTTATGACCTGCCCAACTGCCATGCACCAAGGCCCCAACAGTGAAGAATTAAATTCAGGTCTTCTGACTTAAGTCCAATGCTCTTAATCTTTGATAGGAACTAGAAGTAAAACATTATGGAGTAAGTGGGGAGGACAGTCTTTCCATAAAGCTTTGCTAATTTTTTTCTTTTTTAAAGAGAGGGACAGTGAGAGAGACAGAAAGAGAAACAACTTTAGTTTTTCACATGACCTTAGTTGCTCCCAAACTCAGTTGTGTACATGGTGCTGGGGTTTGAACCCGGCTCCTCGTGCTTGCCAGGCAAGCGCCGAAACCGCTGAGCCATCGCTCCAGCCCCTTTGCTAAAGATTTTTAATCATAAGAATTTAAATTAGTGGGACACAACGGAAAAGAAAAGATACCTTTCACTACTTCTCTGAAACATGATTACCAAATCATGCTTCTTATGGAAGAAAAGCAGAATCAAAACAGGTAAGATATTAATTCCCAAGTTCAAGAAACCTACATTCTAGGAAGGAAGGTAACAGCTGGCCCCCCAGACGCACTAACTGCTGCTGGAACAGAAAGCATGCTTCCTGCTGGCAGAACAGCTAACATGAATAGTATTTTACCAGTGGCCAAACCGGCTCTCCATCTGCCTCTCTCCACATCTACCCAACTTACTGCTATAGCCAGTAAGAGAATCTACCCCGCCACACCTGCAGCTAGTGACACTGATGAACACTCAAGTGTGCTCCAGAATCCCCTCTGCTCTTCCTTTTTCTCACCTCCTCCTTTCTATGCTCACCCCTCCATATTTAAAGCCCATCCCTACTTCACACCCAACACACATATCCTATGCCAAGGACCTGGACAGCATCCACCGAATGAGCCCACTCATTGCATGTCCGAAAGCTATTCCCAATCCCGATTTTGCAACACCAAAGACGTCAAAGAACCAAAAAGAACTTTGGAGACCATCCAGAGAAGTTGAATGACTTGCTTCCAAAATTACAGGGAGGGATATCCCGGCTCACTAAATTCTTCCAATTAAAATGTATTTCAACTCATTCATTAAAATATGTATTAATATGTAGCCGGGCAGTGTGCTGGGTATAGGAGAGCATGAGTTTTAATCTTTCATGCAAATGGTGAAAGTGAGGGGTACCACGGGTTATTCCCCCCAAAAGTGATGTGTGCAAGGGACTTGTAACTCCCAAGACTGGGAGTCACTGAATTGAGAAACTAGTTAAGTGGTATAGGCCCTAACAAACCCTGGAGGCTGGATACTGCCCAAGTCGCTGTCTGCTATAGGGCTAGTTGTTCTGTTTTTTGTTGATGTTTTTAAAGGGGCACTCACAGCCATCCTCAAAAGGGGGCTACAGATCCCAGAAGGTCCTTGGGCTGCAACTCCTAACTCCTCCCCATTTCTAGCTAAATCACCAACTGTTTCTGCAGGAATTTCAGCCCACCTCTCTAAAATTTTCTCAGCTACAGGGACACATTGTTTTCTTCTGAATTTTTCAAAAGGTATCAGAAGACAGGCTTCAAGTCTGACCAGGATGGAATTCTCCATTTACAGGCACCCATTCCAGGCCGGGAGCAGGCTGTCCATTCACCCTTTCAAGCCCCAGTCTTTGAACCCTCATCCCAGGAGGGATGGAATGTGCAGAAAGCAGCACAAAGCCAGGTGGACTGTCTGGTTTGCCACAGTGAGGGACCTGGAAGGAGGCTGTGGGGGAAGATCAAAAAATGACAGAGTAAGTGCAGTTTAGAGAACTTCTGAAGAATTCAACACCTCTAACGGGTTTCAAAGAAACCCCAAAGAAAGTTTTTCAGAGAGGTCACCAGACAAAACTGGGAAAACTAACGTGTCTGTCTCGTAAGAGACAGAACAGTTTTAGAGTGCAATAAACTTGATCCCCGGCGCTGAAAGCCTGGGGTCGGTCCCACCCGGAGCACAGCGCCAAAGCTTGATCGCGTGGGGTCAGGCGGGGCCCGCAGGCAACGCGCTCCCACACAAGGCTCCAGGCCCCCAGCGTCACCGAGAGCCTAGAGCTGGAATAAGGACTCGCCGCCGGCTGCCTGGTGGAGGACTGATCCTCGGGACCATAAAGAACGAATCCTGCAATTCCTCCGGCCGCTAGTCCAGGGCGCAGGACCGTCCATCTCTAGCCGAGCGAGGCGCCTCCCGGCCTCGCCACGCTACACCCCGTCCGTACCCAGGTCCCCGCTTACTCTTGGTGGCAGCGATGAGATTCTTTCCATCCTTGATGAGCTCTTTGATGAATTTGTTGGTCCTCTCGAGTTCCGCTTCGTGGGCACGGATCCTCTCTCGGAACCACGGGCTGTCGAGGTAGCAGTCGCTGAACTCCAAGGGCTGCAACCCCATGACTGCAGAAGTCTGCGCCCAGGGCGCAAGCCGCCCGCCCGCCGCGCGCTACAGCCGGAGCGGGGCTCCGAGGCGTCGGCCAGGTGCAGGGCCGCGCCGGCAGGAAGCCCGGGAGGAGCTAGCAGTGCCGGGCGCGCTGCGAGCGCGGCGCGGACATGTCCCGCGGAGCTAAGACAAGCCGCACAGAGGAGCCGCGGGCGAAGCGAGCGAAAACTGCGGCGCCCCAATCCCGGCAGCCCCGCGAGCTTCAGTGCCCGCCGCGCAGCCCCGCCCTGGGCCCGCCCCGCGCTCGCCCGCGCCCCCTTTTCTTCCCTCTGCTGGCTTCTCCCTCCTTTCTCCTCCCTTCCCTTCCCCAGGAGGCTCTTCCTTCTCTTCCCCACGCGCAGTGGCCCCTCCTCTTCCTTCCGAGGCGTCCTGGGTCTAGAATTTCGGCCCCGCGGTTGTCCTCCACCCTCGGGCGCCTGCCCCTCCCCTTTTCTCCGGCTCCCGAGTTCGGGGTGACTCACGGTCGGCTCCCCGAAGTAAGGAACCCGACCGGACGAGGAAGGAGCGTCTTAATAGCAGGGTTTAATCCGCGCAGCCGGACGTAACTCCGAGGCGGGCAGGCAGGAGGAAATGATTGACTCCCTTAAATCTTTCATCCAGCGAACGACTTTCAGCTGCGCACCGGCGCGCACGGGCTCGCACTCCGGACTCTCGTTTTCCTTATCCACACTCACCCATTTACAATAGGAAGCTGTGACAGCTCCACCTGAGAGTTTTCTCCGTGGCCCTGCGGCTCCTAGGACGTTTGTCTGAGTTTCCATACTAAATGGCTTAGGTGGCTTAGGGGAAGCGAGCGTGTGGCGAGACCGCACAAAAGTTTTTCTGTTGTGTTCAGCAGATTAAATTTTCTTGGGTACGTAGAGACGATCTTCATTATTCTAAAAAATAACCGCTAGGAAAACAAATGCTAGGTTATGTGTGGTTTCCACGGGGTGGGGGTTGATAAGCAAATGAGAATTCGTGTCAATGCACCTCCCCGCCGAAAAAAAAAACCTTACTGTTTCTTGTGTTCTGAAACACAACTCAACTGTGCCTCCTCAAAGTTAAGACATTTTAAGTTATTATACCTAAAAAGTAAACACTAATGGTTAATTAGAGTAACGTTCATAAAAGCAACAATTTAGTAAACAAGTATTACGTGCCAGGCACATGCCAGACACTGCATACATTTTTCACAAACTCACAACACATGTTTAGTATATAGGTTTACTAATGATGGTAATATTATCAAGAAACTTCAAAGTGATTCTTCAAAACGTTCAGACTCTGAGCTGGGTAATTAAGAATCTAGACTGTGAGTGTAGGAGTGTAACTCCTTAGGATCAAGTTAAATAGAACTCCTACAGGATAAACTCTTTTGTTACAAAATAACACCATGAGGGCCTAACCCACAGGTAAATATTATTGCTTTAAGTAAGGTTCGTACTCCAGAGAGTTCAAAATGTTTTACAAATAACTTTGAAAGCTTCATTTCCTACTAAAATCAGCAGGGGTTTTGGGGTGTAAAGAGAAGAGAATAAAAGATGCAAAGGAAAGGAAAGGTACTCAAGAATAGAAGTGGTGTAAACACAGTGAGGGCCTCCCAAATCCTTTGGAAAGAAAACTCAACTACCCCTCCTTATAAAGAATTTTAGTTTGTTATGTGGCTTACCTTGCTCCTATACTTCCTTGCGTACATGGTGTCAGGATTCGAACCTGTGCCCTCATGCATGCCAGGAATGCCCCGGAAATGAAATCAACACAAATATCCATGAGAAGTTGAATGGAAAAATACAATGTGTATTTCCATTCAGTGGGCAAACACACACACACAACCAACAGTGAATGCATTGCGCTAAAGGACAGAAGCCATCCACCAAGGCTACATATGATATTATCCATTCCTGTGAAAAGTCCAGAACTGGGAACTCTATGGAGACAGGAAGTAATGAACTGCCCCAGGCTCCTGGCAAAGTGGAGAGTGCAGTAGGGGTTTCTTTTAGGGGGTGATAAAAATATTTTTTTAAGAGAGAAGGACAGTGAGAGAGAGATAGACAGAGAGACTCAATTTTTATTGAGTTTTTCACATTGGCTTTCGTTGCTCTGACACTTTGTTGTGTATGTGGGTTGCTGGGGTTTGAACCTGTGTACTTGCTCATGTCGGGCAAGCGCCATAACTGCGGAGCCACGGCTCCAGCCTGTGATAAAAATATCTTGAACTTAGTTTGGTAATGGTTGTACAGCTCTGAACTACTACTAAACACCATTGCATTGTACACTATCAATGAGTGGATTGGAGGAGGTATGTGAAACATATCTCAATAAAGTTTTCTATTTAATTTTCCAAAGATGAGCTGCCATTCCTTCATTACCACTTTCCACCTCCAATTTCTTCATTCACTGAGTTTTCGGCCACTTGATCTTCTCTTTTCACTTCTAGAATGTACCATTCCAAGGGTTTGCACAGGTAAACCATAAAAACTGTTTTATTCAACGTGGCCAGTTCTTTAGATATTTGAAGTAAAACAAGTTCGCCATATCATAAGATTACTTGTCACTTCACACACAAACACATAGGCTGTGTAGATATGAATCTTAATTCAATAATAAATAGGTCTATGATAAGCACCAAGAATGGAAGGGCCTATAGGGTTTTATATCACTCAACTATACATCTCTCACACTGCCTGATAGAGATGATCAGTTAATACAGAATGAATGAGAACTACGACCAGGGGCTGGAGCAGTGGCTCAGCGATTTCAGCGCTTGCCTGGCATGAGAAAGGATGTGGGTTCGAACCCCAGCACCACATATACAACAACGTGTCGGAGCAAAAAAAGCCACATAAAAACTAAATAAAATTGATTCTTCTCTCTCACTGTCGCTCTAATTAAAAAAAAAAAATCATGACCAAGCGAAGAGAAATATCTAAACAGTAGAAAGGTAACTAATTGGGGCTGCCAGGTCTAGCTTCACTACTCTTCTTCGGGCTGGTATGTAATTGAGTGGTAAAGTATTTGTCTAGATGTGCAAGTGGCTCAGCGGTTGGAGCACTTATCTGGCAAGTGTGAGGACCCGGGTTCAAACCCCTGCACCACATATACAACTAATTGTCAGAGAAACAAAAGTCAGATGAAAAAATACATAAAATCAATTCTTTCTATATAAAAATAAATAAATAAAAACTTCAGGCTTATCATCCATGAAATGGAGATGGCCTCATTGCTGTGACCTGATTGAAAATTTTTAATCAAACTGGTTTTGATGAGGATCAAGAAGAAGAGGGGAGTATGAAGAGGATGGGCTACAGAGAGAGAGACTTTCATACAGGAAAGATTTGGGGATAGAGAAGCCCTTAAATCATAGCACTGAACCATGTAAGACAGAATTCAAGGAAAGTGGTCACAAAGTCAGATTTCATCTTAAGTTTACTAAGAAACTTGTTCTGCTAGGGAGTGTGGGGGCTCACATCTTTCATCCCAGCGGGAGGCTGAGGCAAGAAGATCACAAGTTCAAAAACAGCCTGGACAACTTAATGAGACCTGTCTCAAAATAAAAATAAAATGGATTGGGGATGTAGATCAGTGGCAAAGTAGTTCTGGGTTGGATCTTCGGTGTAAGGAGAAGGAGAAGAAACTTGTTCCTCCCATAAATATGTGTTGACCTTCTGTATGTGTGAGCCCCCTTGCTTAGAGCTAGTGATGCTGTACACACAAATAGTGTCTGTCCTCACTCTGCTTTTGGGCTCAGAGACTAATTAAAAAAAAAAAAAAGCACACAGATGTATCCAATTTCATATTGAATTTCCAGGACCAGGTTTGTAGCTCAGTAGTGGAGCAGGTGCCTAGGATACTTGACGGCCTGTATTCAATTCCCATCAAGAAAACAAAAATTAATTAAACTATCATACCACTAAAGTGAAGAAGTCTGTGATAGGCTGTAATTGCAAGAGCTGATATAGGCTGGGGATGGGGTCAAGGAAAATCTCCTGGAAAATGTGTCATTTAATCAAGCACCAAGAGAACAGAAGGAGTTAACCATTAAATAGTGGGTGGAAACAGAGTAATCCAGACAGGGAACCAGCCTGTGCAATCCCCTGGGATGGTGTGTTCTAGAAGCTAAAAGAGAAGGTCAAGTGGCTGAAGCTCGGTAAGTAAAGAAACTAGTTCGTGACATCAGTGGGTGGAGGAAGACAGACAGGGGCCAGATCATGCAGAGCCTCGTGAGCCATTTTTAGGACTTTGGACGGTATCCTAATGCTGTTGGAAGCCTTTGCAGAGTTTTAAGCATGAAGGTAATATAGTGTAATCTAGTTTGTGTTTTCTCTCTAGCAGCTGCATGGAGAATAGGAGTTAACTTGCAAGAATATTAGAGTTGTCTGGGCAAGAAACAGTATAGCTTAACCTCCAAGGTGACAGAAATGGACAGAAAGGAAATACGTTCTGGGCCTTGACAAGCATGTGGATGTTGGAGATGAGAAAGAAGGTGTCAAAGATGGCCCCTAGGCTCCTGGAATGGTAACAATGGTAGATAGGTATGTCACCTGCTAAAAGGAAAACACGGGATGAAAAACTGATATGGGAGGGGTTGTGGTTGTAATAACTAAAGACGGGCAGCTTCGGAATCAGATTTGAGAAATTAGAGGTGCCTGGCAGACATCCAAGTTTGTATGTCAGGCACTGACATCTAACTGGCATTTTTATGTTTTGCTTGGTGTCTGGATTTAGTTAAGGAGCCAGTCCACGCAGCTGATCAAGTTTCAGTCTAGATGTAATGGGGGTTAACTCAGAAGATATCTCCTCTTTGTGTTGGCTTCTGCTATATGCAATAGTGTCTTTACCAGATGAGTCACCAAACTGCTACCTAAAAGTCAAATAAGAGTTCCACTGAATGTTCGGTATATTTCAGTGAGTTAGTTAGTGTTAGCTTCATATATACTGTAATGAAAATCCAAAGTAGAAGTGGTTTAAGCCTGTTTATTTTGTCTGTCTCTTTGCTCCCCCCTCTATCTATCCATCCATCTATCACCCCTTTTTCTGAAAAGAAGTCCAGAAGTCCAGAGTCTAAAATGATACTGCAGGGCCTAGGGCTTCCATGTTTAATGTCACCTCATAGTACAAGATGACTCCTAGAGCTCCTTCTGGGAAGAAAGAAGAGAAAGGAAAAAGAAAGGATTCCCCTATTCAGGCAAGTCAGCCTGTTTTCACAGCCTTCCCAAGCATCTTACACATTTTTTTTTCTTTTTACCTCTTTAGCCAGAATTTAGTCACAGGGCCATACCTCGTTGCAAATAAAGATGGAAAATGTGGTCGTTTATTAGATACACAGCTACTCTAAATGAAATCTGAATTTCCCCACAAAGAGAAAAGGGACAAATTTTAAACAGGAATCTAACAGTCTCGCTGCGTAGTGACACCTTTATGAATGAAGTAGATTAATTATAGCCCTGACAAAACATAAAGGATATAATGCGAAGAAATAAAAGATCCATCTTTGGGTGTCTTCCAGACTGTGAGACTGCTTTCTCTCACAAGGATTAAGGAAAACAAAACAAAACAAAGAGACAAAACTGCCAACATGGCTCCATCAATAAAGTATCGGACCACCTCGCTGAACACCTCCACGGAGAGGAGAGCCAGGCTTCCCAAGCAGTTAGCACCACTCCAGCACCATCCCTCTCTGATTCTCTCAGCGCGGCCCACCCCACCTTGCATATGAACTCCAGTCTCCAGAAAGCCTCCTTCGGGGAACAAAGGAGCTTCAACATTTCCAGACTCTCCTAGAAAAAGTGCCCCTGCCTGAATTAGAAAGATGCTCCCCTGTCCCCTATCCCAGCTAATTCAATCCAGAATCAAAATGGGTTAGGAGACTTCCATGCCCTGACTCACTTAGATCTGGGGGCCTGTGGTTCAACAAACTGCCATGGTCAAAAGGTGGATAATGCCAAATAGCACAGGTCACTCAGGGGCTACCATGTGACCCGAGATGGATCAATCCACCAAGGTAGGAGGAAACTACACATGATTTTGTGAACTAATAATCAATACAATCTAAAATGGTAACCAGGGGCTGGAGCTGTGGTTCAGCTGTTAAGGTGCTTGCCTGGCATATGCGAGAACATGGGTTCAAACCCCAGCACCAAGTACACAACAGTGTAGAAGCAGAGAAAGAAAGAAAAAAGTAAATAAAATTGATTCTCAGTATCCCTCTCTCTCTTTAAAAAACAATAATAATAATAATAAAATAAAATGGTAACCAGGCATGGTGACTTAGGCCAATAATTCTAGCTCTAGGAAAGCTAGGGTAAGAGGATCACAAATTTGAGGCCAGCCTGCACAATTTAGGGAGATCCTGTCCCAAAATAAAGAGAGCTGGTGATGTAGCTCAGTGGTGGAGTGCTTGCCTAGCAAGATCAAGGACCTGGTTTTTATCCTTAATACCACAAGTAAATTGGTGAGGCCTGCCCAACAATGTGAAGACACTAACCAAACTGTACAACTAACATTGGTTAAATTGGTAACTTTTATGTTCTGTATATTTTATCTCCATGAAGAAAAGTATATGTGGGGAGCGGGGAGGGTATATGAAGAACTCATAGGAGTCTGGAGATTGGGAAGATGGGGGAACCATCCCAGAAGCCAATGTCATTCCTCCACGAACTACCCATTTAACGCATGAGTTCTTCTGGGGGAAACTGCAACAGGTAAAACCCAAGGTGGTTATCCATGTTTTGGCTTTTCCCCTGGATAACAAAGTTTATATCCATTGATTGCTAATGTTTTGATAATGTTTCCCCCTCAACTGTATTTCTATATACTTCTAATAA
>PVKS010046524.1:0-13245 GCA_004027875.1 Aplodontia rufa
GTCACCAACCCCACTGAGACCTCCGTAAAACCCACTTTTGAAACTTTGACTCACAAGGTCTTTTTCATCAGGGTCTCCTCTCCAGGGACTGTGGACTTGATAAGGATAACCAAAGAGTCACTCAGAGAAGACCCTCAGGCAGCAGCTGAAATTGCCAACCCTATGATTCCAGAGGCTTCTCGCTCTGACTCATCTTCCTGCATTCTGAACAAGAACAGATGGCAGAGAGCCACAGCCAGAGGAAAATTAAAATCATTAGGATAATCCATTACATCTAAGCCCTAGAAATGACTCCCCTGTATCCATCAATGTTTCCCCTAAAGTTTAAGTAATCCCCACAGTAAGTTGATAAGGTGGTTAATATTATCCCCATTTTACAGATGAGTAAAATGAGGCTCAGATCACTTAAATAATTGTCTCAAGATCACATAGCTTATAATTGCCCAAGAGGAGATGTAATCATGGTCTAATTCCAAAGTGTGGGCTCTTACCACTATGAAATCTTGTTCTCAATAAATAAATACACAAATAAATCAAAGTTTATTCCCATGGAAATATCTGACCAGAAGTCAAGAAAATAAGCACAAAATTGAGAAGCAGTTTGGATCTATTACCTCTTAAATTCAACGGAAATTTACTGAGGATCTTCTCTGGAGAAGGCATCGGGTTATAGAAATGTGCTGGAGAGTTTCCCGCTCATAGTTTCAGGAGAACAACCTTCTGTTCCAGAACAGCCTGAACCTAAAAGAGTGTGATGTCAGATGTGGACTGACAGCTACGTGAGTCAGTCGTTCATCCAGAGGCAACATACCAGGAACATGGAAAATCAATTCTTCATGAGTGAACAAATGGTATTGGAAGAAGCCAATGCCTCACCCAGGCCCAGCAACAGTGTGAGTTTGCTTCTTTTCAGATGGCTATTGAGATGACTGTCCTGCTATTACAAGCTGGGGACCTTCTGGGAAACTGAGGCAGTACAGAGGCCTCCCTTCAAACTCTGATTCCTGCAATCAGGTCAGGAAGAATTCAGACAATTTGCTCAGAGTAAGAGGCATGAGTTTATTAGAAGGATGGGAAAGGGGAAAGGGGGACACTCTCAAGGGACAGAGCTGGTCTTCTCAGAGAGGATAGGGATGCCCCATGCCTCCTGCCCTCCAGTTTATTGGGAGTTCCAGGAAGTTTCCAGAGTTCCACGTGAGTTCACCCTCTGACTTTTGACTAACAGCATGGGAGCTGCATGGACCAAGAGCGGATGGTGTGGCCCTGTTAGCGTAGGAGTTTTTTTATTTTGCTTTGTTTTGTTTTGTTTTTAAAAAGAGACAGTGAGAGAGAGAGAGAACCAATTTTATTTAGTTTATCATGTGGCTTTTGTTGCTCGCGCACTTAGCTGTATATGGTGCTGGGGTTCGAACCCGCGTCCTACACATGACAGGCAAGCGCTGCAATCGCAAAGCCACTGCTCCAGCCTCTAGAGTAGGAGGTTTTAAGGAAATTGAGTCACTCTGTTTTTGTTTCAATTTCCTTCTCCCTTAATTGGTTCAGCACCCTTTGAATAGCCCCCATAAAGTTTTGTGAGGGTCTTGATATTTTGTCTGTCAGGATAATTGAGAGCTGTGACATATGAGAGGGTACTGGAGATTTGATTGCAAGAGATAAATTTTTCTTAATTAAGGCTAGAGGAGGTTTTATCATACCCAGCCCCCATCCCACCTTCCAGGTGCTTATCTGTCAGATACGGTTGCCTGTGACTTCATTGTCACTTCCCTGCTCCTCCATTCATGGCTGAGCAGCTACCTAACACTCCCTGATCCCTCCTTGCCCAGAGGGCACTGTGATGAACTCACCCTCGGGTTCCTGGCTTCCAGCCCTAAGCCACCCTTCCCCCTGGTGCTTCCGGAATCCTTCACATCTCTGCAATCAAGGTGATGGGAATTGGGTGCTGCCTTGATTTCAGGCTTGTAAACTAGCTAAACCTCCAGAGATTAGCTCCTTAATCTCATCATCAGGGGAACAGATTTTCCGGTATAAAACAGCAGAAGCCTTGTGCATAGCTCCAGGTATAGTCTAGGAGAAATGCTGAAAATATGTAGAACAATGTTAACATTTATAGATATTTGGTCTTAGTATAATTGTGTCTTTCAAGACATCAATCTCCAGAAAATCTGTCTTGTGTCATTCTCAAAAACAGCCTGCTCTTTTTTTATATAGATTTTATTTTTATCATTCATTCACCAAGTATTTACTAAGCATTTACTATGTGCAAACACACCAAGTATGCCTGTTCTTCCTCATCTCCCCACCTCCTTTTCCCTCCTTCCAGTCTTCTCTCCTCTCAGGTGAAGTGGAAGTATTGATTCAGCTGCAGAGTAGAGGGGCGCCTCTGGTGTAATTCCACCAGACTGGCCTGAGGCCTGGCCCTGTTCAACATGTTTATTATTGACCTAAACATTGACCTTAGAAGTATGCTAACCAAATTTTCAATAGAAGCAAAGCACTTTTAAAAGATGTTTTGATGTTGATATCCATGTTTCAAAATTGTTGTTTAAAACAGTCTATCTTAAAGTCTTATTTTCAGCTTTAAATGTGCTTTCCAAAGGTGAGATGGGAATCTGGTTTAAGACTGAATATATACTAAAAGGATCGATTTTTTTTATTTCTTTTATGCCTCATTGGCTTTTTTAAATTTTGTGATTTAAAAGAAAACTTCAATGTCATCAGCTATTGAATATCCATGATGATCTGCTCACTGCCCTTCTGTAGTCAGCAGAATAATAACACCCCAAAGATATGAGCATCCTAATCCCAGAACATATGGATACATTATCTTAAATGGCAAGGTGGCGGGCTGGAGGGGTGGCTCAGCAGTTATAGCACTTGCCTGGCCTGTGTGAGGATGTGTGTTCAAACCCCAGCACCACATACACAATGAAGTTTCAGAGCAACAAAAGCTATAAAGCTAAATTTATTCTTTCTCTCTCTCTCTCTGTCCCTCTCTCTTAAAAAAAATAAAACTAAATTTATTCTTTCTATCTGTCCCTCTCTTAAAAAAAAAAATGGCAAAGGGTCATCAATACACTTGGATTTAAGTTTGCCAGGGAGCTGACCTTAAAATGAGAAGAGTGCCCTGGATTCTCTGGATGAGCCTAAGATCACAAGATCCTTTAAATATGGACGAAGAATATAGAGTCTTAGAGTCTGAGAGAGATTCAAAGCTGTTCCACTGCTGATTTGAAGTTGGAGGAAGATGCGTGAGCCGAGATATGGAGATGGCTTCTAGGAACTAACAAAGGCAAGAAAAAATTTTCCCCTAGTGGCTCCAAAAGGAGCATGACCCTGCAGATACACTGATTTTCAACCCATTGAAACCATTTGGGGCCCTGACTGCCCGAACTGTAAGAAAAAAAATCCATGCTGCTTTAAGCCACTAACTCCGTGGTAATTTGTGACATCAGCAAGACAAACTAATACAGCTAGTTTCATCATAAGCCTTCACTTTCTGATTTGATCTCTGCTGTGAGCCAGGCATTCATCTCCAGTTTACAAATCTGAAAACTGAGCTTCTGACGGGTTAAGTGACTTGCCCAGGGCTACATGGTTATCCGGTGGCCGAGTAGAATCCAATCCCAAGTCTGCCTGACTACAAATTCCAGAATCTTAACCGCACACTGGGCTCAGCCTCCACTGTTTCCACACTACAGACTGCAATCCACTAGTTTTGAAGTGAATATAGGAAGAAGAGACCTTCTTATATGGAAGGAAAGGAGAAGAAAGGAGGGAAAAGGAGGGGAGAGGAAGGTGGAGAAGAGACAGAAGCACACTAACGATGTTACAGGTGAGCATTTTCTAAAAATTTTGTTTCAGGCATATTTTGGATGTTATGTGTTTGCATCATATGAAGTTTATTTCTTATTGTGGATTGAAATAAAACGATACAGGGCTGGAGCAGTGGCTCAGCAATTACGGTGCTTGTCTGGCACGTGCAAGTACATGGGTTCCAACCCCAGCACCACATACACAACTAAGTGTCAGAGCAATGAAGGCCATGTGAAAAACTCAATAAAAATTGATTCTCTCTGTCTCTCTGTTTCTCTCTCTCTCTCTCTCTCTCACTGTCCTTCTCTCTTAAAAAAAAAAAAGAAAGAAAGAAAGAAAACAATACTTAAAAGACTGCTGTATAGCATACCCACTGGAGAAAAAGAGAAAATATGACTCAGTTCTTTTCTTCAACAATACCCATCAGGACATGGGGTGCAGCTCAGCGGTAGAGCATTTGCCCAGCATGTGCAAGTGCCTGGGCTCCATTCCCAGTACCACAAAAATATAAATACATAAAAGTAAAAAGAATATCCACACCTAAACGAAGATTTGCAAACAAACCACTGGAATGCAGTGTAGTGTGGACTGGTCAGTTACCACGCACCACAGAACCAGCGGTGGCATGGGCTCACGTCATCGCATTGCTCCCAGAAGCCCATCAGGAACTCACACACAACACACGTGAAACAGAAATCATGACTTTCACAACAGCTCTCTCATCCGGAGACTGTAGTTGTAGTTAGCGGCATCACTACTAGTTATTTCTTTGCTCAGTATAGAAACACCATAATCTTCTGTCCTTTCCATCTCTTCTATTGCTGTGACCAGTGCATTCTGCCTTCTAAACCCCCAAATCACCCTTCTCTTCATCCCTAGAACTTCAGTCTTAAGAGTCTCCTCCACTCACGTTGACAATGGCAACGTCCTCCCAGACCTCACCCCTGACCCCAGTCCTCATCCCAGTCCACACTGCACTCTGCAGCCACAGATCCAATGGTGCCTCTCCTCACCTCACATCCCTTCCTGGCTTCTCTTGCAAGATATGCAAGTTCAATGCCCTGACCCCAAAAGTCACTCTCTCCAACCCATGATGCACAGTCTCTACCGTCTACCTGTACCAAACTATCTGAAAGTACTTGCATAGACCAACTGTTTTCATGTCTTGCAAACTGTGCACATACTACTTGCTCTCCCGTGAATGATGTCCTTCCTACTTTCTCCCTCCAGGAAAATCTTCCATATAGCAAAGCTGGACAGGTAACTTTCTTGACTCCCCAATGCAAAAGAAAGTGCTCCACTGAGCCCCGTGGCTAAGTGATCATATTTCTTCTACAACCACAATCCAAATATATCCTACTTCCTACTTCAGTGCTCCCAGATCAGGGACCACATTCCAGCTAGATTTTTGCCCCAACACCAAGCTCAGGGGTGACAACATGTTGGGCCTTTCCTAAGAACAGTGACTGGGAGGTGAACTCCAGTCAAAGCTCCAGGCCTGGATCTCCCTTCCTCCTAACATTTCCTTCTGGATGTCTCCCGATACCACATACATGTCCAGAAGGGGACGCTGGTTTCTGCTCCTATGCTTGACCCACATGTAAAAGGCTCCACCTCCATAAAAGCAGATGTTGGAGCAACAAACTTGATGGACCTCCTTGACACTCTCAACTCAGCCCACGTTCATTTCTGAATGGCTGGCACTCATTTGCCTCCAGGACAGACCTGGGAAGTATTTGCTTGTCTCTATGTTCACTCCCATCTCCTTAGCTCAGCCATATCACCCCTGCTGAAGCAACTTTTCCACTGTTTCCTCTGCACACAGCAGGCAGTGAGAAAAGGAGATTTCATCATGCCACTCTCCTACTCCAAACCTTTCTGTGGCTCCAAATCTTGAAATAAAGTCTAAATATTTTTTTAATTTTATGGCACAAATAAATTATTTTTGTTTCATCTAACCCCTGACCATATCAGGACGCCCCTGCCATCCAATCATATGTGTTTTCTCATGGTTCTTCACATGCACCTTCCACCTTCTTCAGCTTGGAAATGAGTTATGAATGGTGTTTCTCTCAAAGAAGGCACCATTCTTGCTGCAGCTTAGCTGGGTCTATTTCCTGAAACACCATGTAATTTTCCTTTTGGATGCTGAGCAGTTTCAATTTTACATTTTATAGTCATCCTTCGGTATCCATGGAGATTCATGGAGATTGGTTCCAGCATCCCCACAGATAGCAAAATCCATGGATGTTCAAATCCCTTAAATAAAATGGTGTGGCATTTGCAGATAATCCATGCACATCTTCCTGCATACTTTAAATCATCTCTAGATTATTTATAATACTTACTAGGAAAATATAAATGCAATGTTAATAGTTGTTAGACTGTATTTAGGGAATAATGACAAGAAAAAGTCTGTACATATTCAGTACAGATATTAATCAGGATTCTCTAGAGGAAAAGAACCAACAGGACATGCATATGTATGATTAAAATGGGATTTATTAGATTGACTTATAGGATCAGAAGCTGGATAGTCCCATGATGGCCATCTGTATACTTGAGAGCCAAAGGAGCCAGTAGGGGCTCAGTCAAAGAAGCTGGAGCCTCAGAAAAAGAGGGACCAATGATGTGGCCCCAGTCTGTGACTGGAAGGTCTGGGAATTCCCTAGAGAATCAATGGTGAGAGTCCAACTTGAAAGAGTCCAAAAGCTAGAGTCTAAAATCCACAGGTGATGGTAACAGCCGTATGCATACCTGCTCAAGGAGAATCAAGCTTGCTTCTGCTACAGATTCTTCCTTCTTCAACTTTTGGTTCCATCCAAGACCCCAGCCCAATTGACAGTGCCATCCACATTCAGGTTAGGATATCACGCTCAGTTTGTTATCCCACATGCCAGTGCTCTCTGAAAATACTCTTTTAGAAGTGTCTTAATCCTAACCTTCTCTCAGTCCAACCAAATTCCAAATATTTTCCATCTGATAGACAGAATTAATATTGTCAAAATGGCCAGATCACCAAAAGCACTGTATAGATTCAATGTAATTCCCACCAAAATATCAATGATTTCCTTCACAGAACTAGAAAAAAATCGTAAAATTCACTTGGAATAACAAGAGACCCATAATAGCCAAAGAAATATTGAGCAAGAAGAGCAATGTGAAAAGCATCACAATACCCCATCTCAGACTATTCTATAGAACTATAGTGATAAAAACAGCATGGCATTGGCATCAAAATAGACATGAAGACCAATTGAATAGAATGGGTGACACAGACAAATCCACATACTTACTGTCATCTGATATTTAACAAAGATGCCAAAAGTATGTATTAGAGAAAAGATAGCCTTTCTAACAAATAGTGCTAGAAAACTGGATACCTGTATGTAAAGAATGAAACTAATTCCCTATCTCTCACCTTGCATAAAAGCCAAACTAAAGTGGATCAAAGACTCAGGAATTAAACCAGAAATTAAACCAGAAATCTTGCAATTGCTAGAAGAAAGCATAGGGTCAACACTCAATCATACTGTTGCAGGCACCAGCTTCCTTAATGAGACTTCCAAAGCTTAAGAAATAAAATCAAGATTCAGTAAGTGGAATATCATCAAATTAAAAAGCTTCTGCACAGCAAAGGAAACGAGTAAGAATGTGAAGAGAGAACCTACAGAATGGGAGAAAATCTTTGCTAGTATTCCTCCAACAGGAGATTAATATCCAGAATATAAAAAGAAATCAAGAAGCTTAATAACCAAAAAAACCCTAATTAATAAATGGGAAAAATACACAGACATTTCTCAAAAGAAACATCATATATGGACTACAAATACACGAAAAAATATTCACTATCTCTAGCAATCAGTGAAATGCAAATCAAAGCAACACTAAGATTTCATCTGACTCTAGTCAGAATGGTAGTTACCAAGACTGCAAATATTCAGTCCTGATGGGGATGTGGGGAAAAAGTACACTCAGACATTTTTGGTGGGACAGAAAATTTGTACAACCACTTTGGAAAGCAACATGGAGATTTCTCGAAAGACTGGGAATGGAAACGTCATAAAACCCAGCTATTCCAACCCTTGTCAAAAGGACTAAAATTAGCAGATCATAGCACTATAGCCACGTCAATGGTCATAGAAGCACAGTTCACAATAGCCAAGTTATGGAAGCAGCCCAGATGCCCATCAGTAGATGAGTAGATTAAGAAAATGTGGTATACACATACACTGGAGTTTACACAGCCATTAAAAAAAAAGCATGAAATTGTGGAATTTGCTACTAAATGGAAGAAACTGGAGAATCATGTTAAGTAAATCAAGCCACACTCAAAAAAGCAAGGGTCTAAGGTTTTCTCTCATATGTGGAAGCTAGAGCAAAATTAGGGAGAAAAAGAGGTGATCATATATTGTAAAAATATAGGGAGGTTAAGTGGAAAAGGAGGAGGAGATTTAGGGGGAGGGAGGTGGGAAATGCAGATAAATTTAGCAAAATTACACTATGTGCACGTACACAAATACTACAGTGAATTCTAACTTTATGTATATCTATAAAGCACCAATCAAAATTAAATAAATAGACAAGTGGATGGAAAACCAGTAGATTAGAGGAAGGAGAATAGGGGAAAGGAAAGAAGGAAGGGAAAGCAGGGGCACAGAGGACTGGAAAGGAGTAAATCAAATCCCAGGCATGTATGATGTTGTCAGAATGAACCTACTATTATGTGTAACTATAAGGCACTAATAAAAGAAAAAACTATTTTCCATCTGAGGTTGCTAAATCCGTAGATGAAGATCTGTGGTGGGTACAGGAGAATAAAAGCACTGAAACACACACCAGACTGATGTCTGTACCCCTCAAAGCTCAACAAAGGCAAGGGCCATATCTAAGTAGTTCATTTCTCTCTCTGCATCTCCCAGCCTGGCACACTGTCATTACCAACTCACCAAGCCTAGGATCCATTGTGGAATTTAATCAGCAGTGTGGCCCGTTTTACATTTCCCAGAAATAGCCCCACGGCCGTGACTGGGACCAGAGGGAGGCAGAACAGATGAACTTAGGGCACCATGACCCACTTTGTCTAGATTTTGATGCTGGATGGGTCTGATTTAGATGCTGGATCTCTGTAAAAGAGTTTATTTTGAAAATAAGAATTCTACTTGTAAAATGTGTAAAGATTAAATTTACAAAGCAGGAATACGGAGGAAAGGGATTGATTACAAAGGAACAGTATGAGGGACTTTGAGGGAAAGAGCAGAAATGTTTTTAATCTTGATCTGATGGTGGTTACACAACTCTATATATTTGTCAAAACCCATAGAATACACTGAATTATACAATATGCATTTTTTTTAAAGAGAGAGGGACAATGAGAGAGAGAGACAGAGACAGAATCAATTTTTATTGAGTTTTTCACATGGCTTTCTTTGCTCCAACACTTAGTTGTGTACATGGGTGCTGGGGTTTGAACCCGTGTACTTGCGCATGCGAGGCAAGCACCATAACCGCCGAACCACCACTCCAGCCCACAATATGCAATTTTTGTAGGCAAATAAAATTAGGAAAGACCTTATTTCCTTTGGTAGTTGTTTCCTGATTCATAAGACTGAAGGAATTTCATATCATAACCAAAGAAATTTACAACACAACTAAACACAGACACAAAGAGTTTAGAGCCCAGGAACTAGATTTTCATAATTGTTCAAGTGAACACTAATTTGAATGTGAGTCACGCAGTCATGTTTCCAATAAGAATAGCAAAAGATTGTTAAGGGGCTGAGGGTGCAGTTCAGTGGTAAAGTGTTTGCCTAGCACGTGTGAGGCTCTGGGTTCCATCCCCAGCCCTGGAAAAAACAATAAAAATTTTTGATCCACTTTAGTATATCAACTTTTATAGTAGCTGCAGTGGCCAAATGACTATATAAGATTTATTTCATTAGTTACAAATACCTAACATCACACATCATATACAGTGGCATATTGATTCATAAACATTGGTTTTCTCCCTCACTCGTTTTATGAAGCAGCACTCTTGGAACTCTCTACACACATTGCTGACAGATTGTCTGTTTTCACCAAAGCTATTTTTTGAGCCACATAAAACAAAACTTATTTCTTCAAAGCATATCATCTTCACTCCCCCAACAGTTACTTAAGGTACAACAATTTTATGAATCCATGCAATGATGTCATTGGGACAATTTTTATTAGCCTCGTATTTATGTTCATAAAGAAAGGCTTTTAAACTCTGGCACTATCAATATTTGGATTCAAAAGTTCTTTGTTGTAGTGTTGTTCTGTGTATCGTAAGATGTTTGGCAGCATCCCCGGCCTCTACCCACAGGATGACAGGGGAGTCCTCATCTCCTTCAGTCAGCACAATCAAAAAGAATCTCCAGAAACGTCCAAATGTCTACAGAGCAGAATTGCTCCCACATAAAAACCCACTGCTATAAATTAACCTCTTATTATATTGCTTAACTTTGAAATTATTCATAACAATGTTAATATTTCGAATTGTGAGGTTAGTCGCAGTGAAACCCCAACTAAATCTGAAATTCCTTTTTTTTAATTTTATTGATGCTATTATCTAACTCTACAATGCATTCCAAGTAGCATCAACCAAAGTAATTTCAAGCTTGTGTGTGCTTCCTAAATAGAGATTTATTATTTATCTTGTGTAAGGATTCAAATATAAGAAAATCCCTGATTTTTTGAGGTCTAATTCTGGGAGAAACCTCACCTAAGATGCAAGCACACAGGATAACCCAGGCTAATCTGATCTACATTATTACAGGGGAGCATCCAGCCTTTACTTGAATACTACAAGAGACAAAGGGCTCACTATGTCACGGGGCAGTTCCAATGGAATTGCTCTCCCTATAATAAATTCAGCTCCCCACCCAGAACTCCTAGACAAAGTCAAGATCCTGATCCCAGAGCCCTGTACATCATTAAAAAGTTCCTAAATGTCTCAAGACAGACAACCAGGACATTTCTACTTCAGTTATTCCTCTTTCAGGCTGCAGATCCCCTGGCTCCATCAACTTCTGCTCACAAAAGATGTTTCTTCATCATGGTGTCATCTTGGACCTTCCCAATGGCCTTTATCTAAGTATAGTTCAGAAAGAACCCCATGAATCTGTCCAAGTGAGACAGGAAGAGGGAACCCCCTAATCAATGAAACTCTGGACACTCTGACGGCTAGAACTGGCCAGCTTCTTGAATAAATAGATGAGTTCTACCATTTTAAATATTATTTTAGGGATTATTTTTTAAAATAACATAAACTGCACATAAATAAAAGCCTCACTTTTCATTAAGAAAGTTGTGGAGTAGTGGGTAATGCTGCTCTGAACCTAACTTTGCCCAACAAGGATAGATATTTTTAATGAAATGAAAGGTCATACATGAAAGTGACTTTGTGTTAAGGTTTAGATATGAAGTGTCCCCAAAATACCTGTGTTATGTTCAAGGTGAAATGATTACATTGTGAGTGCTCTAACCTAGTCAGTGGATTAATCCATTTGATGTATTAAAAATTTAAAAAAAAATAATTTGAAAGGACTACATGTTGGTAACTAGTAAGGTGTGGATGGAGGAAGTAGGTCACTGGGGACGAACCGTGCCTTTGAGGGTTATATTTTGCCCTGGCTCTTCTCTCCTTCCCTCCCTCTCTTCTCCTTTTTCTTTCTTGCTCCGCTTCCTACTGCCAAGAACTGAGCAGCTTTTCCTCCACCATGCCCTTCTACCATAACCTTTGCCTCATCTCAGGCTCAGAACAATAAAGTTGGTTAACTATGAACTGAAGACTTTGAAACAGGGAGCCCAGAATTAAACTTTTCCTCCTCTAAGTTGTTTGTGTTAGTCTTTTGGTCACAACAACAAAAAGCTGACTATAGAAGTTTATAGAAGTCTCTTCCTTCTATAAACGGATGAGAGAAAGAGACAGAAAGATATTATGAAAGAGCAAGAGATTAACAGAGGGAGAGAAGCACATTAGCATCCTACTAGTAATTTTTTACAGTCTTGTTCAGCTTTTATCTAGAGGACGTCTATGACTCTCAGATTCTTGTACAATTGCACAAAACCAGTCCTGCTCCACTCATTTTTGAAGAAGTCTCACTGTTAGGAGAATTAGATGTAATAATACTAAGTATCTTTCTAGCACAAAACAGGAAAAAATAAAGCTTGATTTCCATTAAGTCTTTGGGGAGTTAACAGCTGAGTCTATTTCTACTAACACTTTATCCCAAATAGTGCAGAATTATATGCTTTGAGGCTAAAAGCCACCCCATAAGAGAATTAGCAACCCACAGGAGCAGGTACAGGAAAAGTGCAATTTCTAATGATGCCCATCTCTAACCTGAACAAAGACAGAAGACTTGCAAGTTTCCTTTCTGACCTTCCAATTCTCATTCCCCCAAAACATTAAGGTACCCAGCAAGTAAGGATTAATAGCCTTTGATAAGGGTGCTTTGAAGAGGTCAGTGCAGGTTAGCTTGGGCAACCCTGAGAAGTAAGCTGAGTGTGCTTTTGTGGGATTTACCTCCTAAACACCGATTTTTCTTTTTTGGGGAATCAGCCAGTACTCTCAATTATTTTCCCCAATTAATGAAGTGAAAACAGAGCTTCAGCAATAGCTCCTGACCTCCAGACCTTGCCAGGCAGCTTTCTCCATGAAGATTTCCCCAGGCCATGGTCCAGGAGATCCAGCCTAGCTAAGCATCTGGACAAAAGTCACATGAACACAAGCCAACAATAGAGGGCCTCCTGGTTAGCACGCAGCTCCATGTTAGTACCTCAGCTCACAGGCAAGACTAATAGGGGCAGTCCAGAGAGGAAGGCAGCCCCGTGAAACAGATAATTTTTTTTAACAACCTTACAAGATTTTAACAAAATAATATAAAATGTGTATAAAATGTGTAAATATTCTGGATATTGCAATTATCCCCAGGAGTGCCCCCCCAATTACCCTCCCTTATCCCTCCCTTCCCTTTCCCCTTATAACTCTAAAAAAAGGTATTAGATTGTAAAGCATTACATCCCATCTGGATCTAACTCATGTTACCAGACCAACTTTCTCATTGTCCAGGGTCTAGTCCCCACCTCCACCTATGAGTGGAGACAATCGACCCTTAGATCTCTGGGTTAAGCTGATTTTACTCATCATGATCTCTTCCATAACCATTCATTTACCCTCAAAGGCTGCAAGGTCATTGTTTCTAATCGCTGTGTAATATTCCATGGTATAAATGTACCACAGTTTTTGGATCCATTCTTCCTGTGAGGGACACCGGGGTTGTTTCCATAGCCTAGCAATGGTAAATTGTGCTGCCATGAACATCGATATTGCTGTGTCACTGTAATGTGCTGATTCTAAGTCCCCTGGAAAGATACCCAGGAGTGGAATAGCAGGGTCATATGGTG
>PVKS010046525.1:0-13267 GCA_004027875.1 Aplodontia rufa
TCAGAGCAGGAGCCTTCTTCCCTTTGACATTCCGCCCACATTGCACCACTCAGTCCTGCCGGGGGTGACTGCTCCCATAACACAGTTGGCAGACAATATTTTCCAAAACAAATCAGCTCCTCTTCTTTCTCAAGTTCATGGTTCATCAGATAATTCTATCTCTTGGGTTAGAGATCCCTGCTGTGGGGTTTTTAAATGCAAACATTCAATTTCATTTTTAAATGAGAATTCTGAAAGCCCATAAAAATAATTCAAGTACACCTATGAGATTCTCTCCCTCCAGCTTCCCCATGGGAAGCTGTATAAGGAGATGTAAAGAACTTGGGAGTCTGGCAGTGAGTCAGGCCAGGGGTCAAATGCCTAGTTCTGCCCTTAACCATGACCTATGACAAGCATGTGAATTCTTTAGTTCTTAACTCCCTTATCCCTAAAAGGGGTAATGATATCCATGCTAGTATGTTGTTATAGAAATAAACTGAGTAGACACGTTAGTGCACATTGCCTGGGATACAGTAACTGTTCCATTTAAAAAAAGAAAGAAAGATGTTAATTCCCTTTCCACGTTGTGCTTTTGAATTTTCAACATGGTTTATTAAAATTTAAATTACTGTGAAGAGAACAATGACTTTAAGACTGAATGTCACAATCTCACTTGCTTAGAACTCCTCCTGCTTCTTTTCATATTAAGGAAAACAATTCCATTTGATTTGATCTTTTTGTTTGATTATTTTGTTTATACTTGGGATTGAACTTGGGTATTTTTTTTTATTTTTTTAAGAGAGAGGGACAGTGAGAGAGAGAAAGGATAGAGAGAATTAATTTTATTTAGTTTTTCATGTGGCTTTCGTTGCTCTGAGACTTTGTTGGGTACTTGGTGCTAGGGTTTGAACTCTTGTACTCTCACATGCCAGGCAAGCGCCGTAACTGCTGAATCACCACTCCAGCCCCTTAATTTTATTTTTTTTAAGAGAGAGAGAAAGAGAGAATCAACTTTGTTTAGCTCCACATCCAGTCTTTGTTTCTCCAACACTTAGTTCAGTATGTAGTGCTGGGGTCCTCGTGCATACCCTGCAAATGCTCCAACCGCTGAGCCACTGCTCCAGACCCTTATTATTTTATTTTTGAGACAGGGTCCAGCTAAGTTACTCAATTGCTGAGGCTGGTCTCAAACTTGTAATCCTCCTGTCTCAGCCTCCCAAGTCACTGGGATTAAAGGTGCAGCGCCACTGCCACTGCACCCAGACCATTTGAATTTTAAGCTTAAAATCATTTGCAAATTGTGGTGGGAGGAGGGGAGATCATGAACTGAAATCAGTTTTCATGCATGTATGAGTTTGTCAGGATGAACCCAATTACTATGTATAATTATGAAGTGCTAATAAAAAATCATTTGCAAACTAGAAACCAACAGCTAACTAGAGTTAAAAATAAAAGCAACCTTTGTGCAAATTGGCTTCTTAATCATCCCACTGAACTAAAAACTATTAAAATTTTCCTCTATTTTGTGTTTTCTGTCCAAAGGCAGCAGAATCCATTGACCGAAAGAAAGACAGTTGATTCACAGCATCGCATTGCTAAGAGGCATACGACACAGTCGGGTGTCTCATTCCTTGGTTCTTTTTTTTTTTTTTTTTTTTTTTAAGAGAGAGAGAAGGACAATGAGAGAGAGAGAGAGAGAATAAGTTTTTATTGAGTTTTTCACATGGCTTTCGTTGCTCTGACACTTAGTTGTGTACGTGGGTGCTGGGGTTTGAACCCCTGTACTTGCGCATGCCGGGCAAGCGCCGTAACCACCGAGCCACCGCTCCAGCCCCCATTCCTCAGTTCTTATTGTGTACTTCTTGCCCTGATGGGTGCATGATGAGCAAGAAAGACAACAGAGGAACTTATGTTCATGGAACTTATGTCCTGGTGGAGGAGACAGACACACATTTGACCTAAAGAAACATAAGATGATAAGGGATAGAGTGACGGAGGGAGAAAGTTTAGTCAGAAGACAACGTAAAGGAGATGAGGGACTGAGCAAGCACATGAAGATCGGGGGAAGCACCACTCCTGGAAGAGGGAAAAGACAGTGAAAGACCAGAGGCAAAATGATCTACCAAGCACTCGGAACAGAAAGCCAGCCAGTGTGGCTGCAGAAGGAAGCGAGGGAAAGAATGATACAAAACAAGGTGAGAGGGCATAGCAGCACCCAGACCATGCATGTCTCACACTACAGAACTTGGACTTGGCCAGGCACAGTGGTGGCTCGGGAGGCTGAGGCAGGAGGATTGGAAGTTTGAGGCCAGTCTCGGCAACTCAGCGAGGCTCTGTCTCAAATAAAGGATCTGGAGCAGAGGCTCAGTGGTTACGGTGCTTGCCTGGCATGCATTAAGACACAGTTTCAAACCCCAGCCGGCACCACATACACAATCAAGTGTCAGAACAACAAAAGTCACATGAAAAACTAAATAAAATTCTCTCTCTCTCTCTCTCTCTCTCTCTCACTGTCCCTCTCTTTCTTAAAAAATAAAAAGGGCTGGAAATGTGGCTCCGTTGTTAATCACCCCTGGGTTCAATACCTGGTACCCAAAAAATAAATAAATAAATAAATAGATAAATAAAATAATTTGGGCTTGATTTTAAATACTCTAGGAAGCCTTCATAGGGTTTCAAGCAGGAGAGTGACATGATCTGACTTACAACTTTAAACCATCATTTACATTTCTGAGAAGAAACTGAAAGAGCAAAAGCAGAAGACCAATTAGGAAGCTGGTATAGTTCCAGAGAAAGATGGTTCTAGAGACAATTCCAATATCTGAATTGGAATGGCAGAAATGATGATTTGGGGTCTCTTTTGAAGATAGGGCCAATTGTACTGTCTGAGCAACTGAATGTGGGATATGAAGGAAAACAGACAGCAGTAAGGACAGTGCCTAGGTTTTAGGGCTGAGCAGCTGGGTGACATGGGATATCATTGGTTGAGAAAGATAAAACTGGGGAGCACTCAGGTTTAAGTGAGAAAGTCATTAATTCTATTTTAGATTAAGTGTGAGATGCTTATTTGAAATCCAAGAGATGGTACAGAGGCAGAGGAATACACAGGTGTGGAGTTCAATCAGGGACCCTACCCGGAGATAAATTTGAGATCCACCAGCATTTAGGAGTCACGAAAGCCATGGGACAAGAAGAGAACTTCCAGAGACAGGTGTGGACTAAGAAAAGAGGACTGAAGAGCAAGCCCTCACCTTTAAGAGGAAGAGGCATCAAAGACAAATCTCAGTGCAGTTGGTGTGGTAGGAAGAAGTTAGGAGAGAGAGGGATTCGGGTGGTAGAGCACACCTGTAATCCCAGCAATTCAGGAGGCTGAGGCAGGAGAATTGCAAATTTGAGCCCAGCCCCAGTAACTTAGAGCGACCCTGTCACAAAAATAAAAAAGAGCTGGGGATGTTCCCCAAAGGTAGAGCACCCCTGGGTTCAACTCCCAGTACCAAAAAAAAAAGTATTTGAAGAGTTTCAGCTTCCAAGGAGAACAGAATATTTTGCTCAGAAGCTGAACGTGGGATAAAGGCAGAGTTGATGTTCTACAAGGCAGTTTAGAGAATAGGCAAGAAAATTATTTTCCCAATGGTAAATCTAAGTTTGACATATGTGAAGTAAGAATATGGGGGGAGGAGAGCATTAAAATGCCACCAATTAAAAGCAGTGGCATTGGTGAGCTGATAATGATATGGAATTCCCAGACTCGAGACACAGGCTCCGTGCAGACTTCTAAGAGCCACCTACTTCCAGTGATCCCACTTCTGTGTACATTCTCAAAAAAACCAAAAGCAAGCAAGGAGTTGAAGCGACACCGCTGACACACCTGTGACCAAAGCCACACCATTCCTAAAGGCCAACAGGTGGAAGACCTGAAGTGTCCATGAATGAATGAAACCATAAACAAATCTCAATACATGCAGGCAAGGAGATATGGTTCAGTCCTTGATAGGAAGGAAATTCTAACGCAGGCTACAACATGAATGAACCTTGAGAACATTATGACAGGTGAATCCACCAGTCACCAATAGACAAATACTGTGATTTCACTTATAGGAAGTACCTAGAGCAGTGAGACTCATAAAGACATGGTAGAGTACTTACACCAGCGCTGAGTAAAAGGGGAAATGAAGAGTTCTTGCTTAATGGGTACAGAGTTTCAATACAGGAAGAAAGTTTTGGAGACGGACGACAGTGATTATTATTTTGTAAAATAATATCACTGAACTGTACACTTAAAGATGCTAAGATAATAAATTTTATGTGTATTTTATTATAGTAAAAAGAGATGGAGGAAAAAGACGCCTACTATGTCTATTTCCTGGTTTTGATATTTATACTATGGTTACATAAGATATCGCCTTTGGAGAAAGCTGGGTGAAAGGTACCCAAAACTATGTGCTATATATGCAACGTCCTATGAGTCTATAATTGTTTAAGAAATATTTCAAGTTCTCTACTAGGGTGTTAACAAAAATCTCTTCCATCCAGTTATGTCTGTGTCCAAGCTAACAACAGAAAACTCACTTCTGGGACTCTGGGCCTCAGTGGTGTTTCCATCCATGGTAACACTCTTCCTATCTTGGTACAAACACATCTCTAAGTGAGCTCCAAAGTTGGACGCGCTGCTCAGAATTTTAAACGTGTTTGGTCCTCTCACCTTTACTGCTTATGATTTTAAAAGGACACTCTTCCATTCTGCTATACACCCAGCAAAAGCATACGTCTCCAAAGGAGAAAAACCATCTGGGCAACTACTGTTTTTAGGGTTGGAAATAACAAGGAAAGAAGCATCTATTGAAAGGGTTTGATTGAGGGGACCTGGCTTTCCTCTGTCACAGCAGATTAGGATGCAGGGAGATGGGCCCATGTTTCCCGCAGAGTGCTGGCCTGCTCTGAATCGCTTCTCTCCTCTGCCCACACTGCCGTCCATTTCCAAGATAAACTCAGTCATCTTGGATCACAAATCTAGCTGCCTAAAGGGAGACCAAATTAGTTGTAGTGCATCTGGAGAAGCCCACTGAATTCACAGAGCAACCTTTGATAAACCACAAATCAGCAACACCCTCCCCTGAAATTTCAGAACACTTGAAAATCATGGATTTGTCTGGAGGGAAGTGACATGGAACAGTTGGCTTCCACCATAACAGGCCAAAACAAGGCTTAGCTATGAGATACAGCTAGCTACAGACACCTCTTTAACAAAGAGAAAGAGGAGGACCTAGGGAGATAGAAAAACAAGGGCCATGAAGCAATCAAAAAATGTACCTGAAGGTCAAAAGAATTGGAAACAGGAATGTTTTCGGAACTCAAAAACTATTCACTCATAAGTGGATATTAGGTGGCGTAAGTAATTTAACACAGAAGAACTAGCATCTATGAACTGAAAATGGCCAATAAAAATAATTGGAGTCAATAAAATTTTTACAGAATACTAGTTGTTAAAAAAAAAAAGTTTACCTTATTGTCGCCTATAATTGGGGATCAGGGTTATGTCAAGGCAGAAGTGATCCGCTATAACTCGCATTGATTTATGACACACCTCTCTCATCTGAGAACGTGGAGATCATTCACGCTTCCTGAAATGTGAGTCATCCGTCAACTCTCCCAGAACAAATTACAAACTGGAAAAGAAATGACTTTTTAAAAAATGATATATTGTACAGTCTTGTAGCTCCTTACGGTCAAGAAGGGTTCAAGGCCATGAGTTTTGACATTCATAGCCCCCATATTTTTTTAGTATATGATAAAATAGAAGTTGTTGCTCTTCAAATCGATTTTCTCTTCACCTGTATAAGATTAGCAATCAGTAATTCTTTCTTTACAAAAAAAATGGATATATTTATTTATATTTACTGAAGAGAGAGATGGACAGTGAGAGAGAAAGAATCAGCTTTATTTAGTTTTCTATCTGGTTTTCACTGCTCTGACATTTACTTGTGTATGCGGTGCTGGGGTTCAAACCACGGTCCTTGTGCATGCCAGGCAAGCGCCATAACCACTGAGCCACCACTCCAGCCCCAGTAATTCTTTCTGCAGGTGTTTTGTGTCCAATCAACTCAACAGCGCTCCATCTCAATCACAGGAGAAAAACATTAGCATTGCTAGCAGTTTAAGGCTATGGCAGGAGCTATCACAAAAGACTACACCAAAGAATTTCACAGCATGAATTTTACAATGTCCATGTTGCCTAATGTTTTATTGTTATTACTTGCCTACTTTTTAAAATTTTTTTTTTATTTTGAAGAGTGTTCCATTGTCTATCAAATAAAATACAAACTTGAATCTTCTAATTGTAAACCATAAAAGGAACCCCAAACTTTTGCTGGTCTCATAAGCCCCACACCTCCTAAAGTCCATCAACAGCAGCAGTAACAATGACAACCGTAAGAATATCTAATGCTTTGAAAGCATTAGCTGCAAGTGCAAACGATTCCAAGAGTTTCGCAGATTTTAAATAATTTATTCCCCATTTCTACACAATAAATTAGTTATCATCTTGCCAGGCACAGTGGGGCATACCTGTAATCGCAGCAACTCAAGAGCCTGAAGCAGGAGGATGGCCATTTTGAGGTCCGCCTGGACAACTTAACATGACCCTGCTCAAAAATAAAAAAGATAAAAAGGGATAGGGTTGTAGCTCAGTGGTAAAGTGCCCCCAAGTTCAATCCCCAGTTTCAAATACATGCGCACGCACACCCACACACACACATACAAGAACCACCTTATCCCCCCTTTGTAGACAGAAAACAGAGACATAAACTACAGACCTTTCCAAAGTCTTTCAGTAGAACTGGAATTTAAACCCTGGCGATCTGACATCTTGCCTAATTGACCTTGATCACGTATATCTGTTGAATTTTCCTGTTGCCTGAATCCTTCTCTATCCTGTGTCTTAAAAACTGTCCTCCCTGTCAAAATCCTACCAAATACCTCATCTTGGAGGAGGGATAGGAAAAGTTTGATCAATGGGAACTAAGTTACAGTTAGGCAGGAGCTCTGGAGCACAGCTGCCCAGCAGGGTGACTGTAGAGAATGATAAGGTACTGTAATCTAGAAGAAAGGGTTTTGAAAAGTTTTCACCATTAGGAATCAATAAATGTTTAGTAGATAAATATTTAACCTGATTTTAAAATTATACAATGTATGCATATATTACACTCAAATGGTGCCCCCTTAATATGTACCGCTTTTATGTATCCGTTTTTGGTTTCCTTTTAAGAGAGAGAGAGACAGTGAGAGAAAGAGAGAGAATCGATTTTATTTAGTTTTTCATGTGTCCTTCATTGCTTCAACACTTCACTGTGTACATGGTGCTGAGGTCCAAACCCAGGTCCTCACATGTGCCAGGCAAGTGCCGCAACCACTGAGCCACCACTCCAGCCCCTTATGTATCCATTTAAATTTTTTTTTAATTTAAAAAAATACATCTTCCATGAAATCTTCTTGGCTACTCCCATCTTACTGACATTTGATACTCCTTGGAGATTATATAGCATTTTCCTCCAATCTTCCTGTCTCCCCAATGACCTCAATTATATTCTACTTTATTGATTGTTGGGGTTTTGTTTTGTTTTATTGTTTTGTTTTGGTTTTGGTTTTGTTTTATTGTTGTTGTTGTTGTTTTTCTGGGGGGGTTGGTTTTTGGTACTAGGAGTTGAACCCAGAGGTGCTTGACCACTGAGCTAAACCTCCAGCCCTTTTTACTTCTATTCTGAGACAGGGTCTCACCACATTGTTCAGGGGCTTGCTAAGTTGCTAAAGCTGGCTTTGAATTTGCTATCCTCCTGCCTCAGACTCCAGAGCCTCTGGGAAACAGATGTGTGCCACCATGCCTGGATAGACTGTTGGGTTTCAGTTGTCTGTAATCCCTGAGTACAGGTACTGAGATGTCTTCATCCCTGCTTCCAATCAGTCGCATCTCTAGAACAGCAAGAGATCTTAATAAAATGGGCTCACTTAATGAACTTATTCTTTCTTGTGTGGGTCTAAATTATCTTAGGGTACAGAACAAAAGGTAGTCTCAGGTTTCAGGTACCTTATCCTGTGGCCTGGCCTTCTATAATGTCAACCTCAGGACCAGTTGGGAGAAAGCCAAGAAAGTATTCCCTTATTTTTGGTAAAGTCAATCATTTCAAGGGAAGAGAGGGATAACTGTACACATTGGCAATTGTCGAACACCTATGTCAAGGTGTGTGTCTGAAATAGTACTTTTTTCCTAAGAGTTTAGACACAGAGTCAAGCTTTTTCCTTTAAAATGAAGAAGGTTGGGCCCGAGTGGTGGCTCAGTGGGGACGGCGTTGCCTGGCACGCTCAATACCCAAGTTCAAACCCCAGCACCATGTACACAATGAAGTGTCCAAGGAATGAAAGTTACACAAAACCTAAATAAAAATTGCTTCTCTCTCTCTCTTTCTCTCTCTCTCTCTCTCTCTCTCTCTCACTGTCCCCTCTTTCTTTAAAAAATAAAATGAAATAAAAAGAAAAGTTTGGGCTGGAGATATAGCTCAGTGGTAGAGTGGTTGCCTGGCATGCATGAGGCCCTGGGTTCCACCCCCAAAACCTCCAAAAGAAAAGAAAAGGATGGAGGGGAGAGAGGAGGAAAGGAAGAGAAAAGAAACTGGACTTTTCTTGGTACTCAACTCCCAAAAGACTACATCTCTCAGTGGCAGATGGCTGACTAGCTAATGTACCAGGTGTCTCTGATGTTGGTTGGTAAGGTTCAAGTTACCCAGAAAAACGAAGACTCTGGTTACCTTGACAACACAGGAAACTCAGGGCTTCAGGGTGTTTGACACTAAATTCCCTTTCAAGCCTGACCAGATTTAGTACCATTTTATCAGAACTACATGCCTGAAAGTCTTGTTTCTATGATAGAGTAAAACCACACTAGAAATGGTTCTCTGGATAAATATATCTTCTGTTTCATGGATAACGTTACACAGCTTTAATAATTCCGATAAGCCAAGTCTGCTATCTTGAATTGCCTGGATTGGTTATCTCTACTGCCCAAAGTCCCTGAATAATAGTTCCAAGCCTGTTCCCATTTGCCCTGGTGAGATGGCAAGTGTAATGCAGTATATCTCTTTTTTTTTTTAAACAAACACAGTAGAATTAGCTTTGGACTACTATAAAAACCTTACTCTTTGTTAAAAATAAAAATGCCATCGGGCTGGAGAGGTCCCTCAGCCATAGAGCGCTTGCTGGCAGGCGCAAGGACCCAGGTTTGAACTTTAACACGACATACGTAACTAAGTATAGAAAAAACAGAAACCAGGTGATATAAAATAGACTCTCTCTCTCTTTCTCATTCTCTCTCTCTCTCTCTCTAAAAATAGATAAATAAGGGGCTGGAGTGGCTCAGCCGTTGCAGCACTTGCCTGGGAGGTCCAAGGACCTAAGTTTGAACCCCAGCACCGCATACACAACTAAGTGTCAGAGCAACGAAGGCCACATGAACAACTAAATAAAACTGATTATCTCCTTAAATAACTAAATAAAGATAAATAAAAAATAAAGTTGCCAAGAAAGTAATTTGAAGAGATCAAATTATTTCCTCCAGAACCTATTCACTTGCTGCTGATACCAGGGACAGAGATACCCCTGACATTCTGTCCCACCGTTTACCCCCTCATCCCAACCACTTATTGACTCCTGCCTGAATCTTTTCCAATTCTTGGCAGAATCATTGAAAGGACCAATCTATAAGACCTCTACACCCAAACTCTCTGGAATGCTCCCCTGAAGAAAGGAGGGATTACCCATTAATCCCCCTTTTCACCCCCCCTAACTTCCAGAACCCCTGGGACTGCTGGTGGAAACCTGATCTTAGCCAGCCTCATCCAAACTCAGAGCAGACTTTGCTGTTAAAATATATATATATATCACCAACAGGGCTGGAGCAGTAGCTCTGCAGTTATAGTACAGGACGCAGGTTCAAACCCCAGCACCACATACACAACAAAGTGTTGAAGCAATGAATGCCATGTGAAAAACTCAATAAAAATTGATTCTCTCTGTCTCTCACTCTCTCTCTCACTATCCTCCTCTCTTAAAAAAAAAAAAAAAAGTCACCAACAGCCAGGCATAGTGGAACACGCCTGTAATCCCAGCAGCTCCAAAGGCTGAAGCATGGGATCACAAGTTCAAAGCCAGCCTCAGCAACTTATGCCCTAAGCAACTTAAGAGACGCTGTCCCAAAATAAAAATAAAAAGGGCTTGGGGTGTGACTCAGTAGTTAAGTGCTTCCAGGGGTTTGTTTTGTTTTGTTTTGTTTTTTAGAGAGAGAAGGAAGTAAGAGAGACAGAGAGGAAGAGACAGAGAGAATTTTTATTGAGTTTTTCACATGGCTTTCATTGCTCTGACACTTAGTTAAATATGTGAGTGCTGGGGTTCGAACCTGTGTACTTGCGCATGCTGGGCAAGCACAGTAATGGCTGAGCCACCGCTCCAGCCCAAGTGCTTCCAGGTTTGATCCCTGGTACCAAAAATTAAAAAATAAAATAAAATAAAATAAAAAGTCACAAACAGTAGTCATTATCTGTATTTCTATTAGTATAATAAATTATGAACTAAATAGAATTTTATAGACCAGCCTAACAATGCCTGTATACCTGACATCCCCCATCAGAAATATTTTCTAAGTTCAAATCAGCTAAGTTACAAACTCTTAGAGCCTAACACATCAACAAATTTGATTCTACTTACATGTGTAGCTTTTCAATGCACTTTACACACTGGGAATCCTTTTGTTAGCACAGGTCATAAAGATTCATTAACTGTAAGCATAATCTAAAGAAAAGCAATCATTTGTTTTTCTAAAAAAAGTCATTACCTTCATACTTTCAATATACTAAATATAAAAATAACATTTGGTATCATCACAACATCTTATTGGATTGTTTTTTAATGTCTTAAATTTCATAACAAATGGCATTACAGGCTCAGAATATAATATACCACGTCTTAGCTTTTGCTGGCTTATGAGAAGTAAGCAAATTGTGAAGTTAGAAGAAAACACTTAGGAGAGTCAGATTTCCTGGGAAAAGAGGAGGAGGGACGTTAATTTTCAAAAACACGACAGGGAGAAGATACAAAAATTATCAAACTGTCTACAATTTTTGGCAGGTTGAACATTTTTTAGAGAGCCCCATTTTCTGGGTTTTAACTATCATATTTCCAGCTTCTTCTGTTTCTTTATTTTTATCAACTGCGCAGATTTGTGAAAAGAGTTCTTCCCAAATTGAAGTATGTTTCTTTATCCACCCGTGTGTTTATTCCTTGGCATGCATTCAAGCGTCTGTCCCAATTTTAGGTTAGTATCTCTCCAACATGGAATGAGCTCCTCCTTCACACAGTTCAGAAGCTAGAAAACTCCAGTGTCAGCAAAAATAAATAAATAAATAAGAGAAAATAAAGTATCGAGAGGAGCAAAAGGCTGAGCCGGTGTGGGCCAGAACACCAGGCTGCCCATGGAGTGAACTTTTTCAGGCCTTGAGTTGTATTCCTGGGTAGGGCATCAGGAGGCTGTTTTTCCTGCAGCATTTGGAAATATCTCTCCCCCTGCAGGATGGGATTTTTGCAACGCAGTCAAATTAGCAGTAACACAGTCATGGCTGAAATTTCTGTCTTCTTGCTAGGGAATTAAAAAAAAAACAAACTTATCATCGTTGTCAAAAGACAAAACTATAACAAATTTAGTTTAATAATCTTAATTGGTTTTATTGGCAACTCTAGAATGGAGCAACATCTTTCTTATTTTATAAAATAGAAGGAAAATTCTGAGCAGAGGAGTTTGGCTTTATCAATAGATAAGGGCTGGAGAAAGCAAAAAGAAAAAAGCAGCTTGGTTGTTTCAAAGTCACAAGAGGAAAGTAAAACTGAACTGGTAGACATCCAGTTGCCTCTTGGAAGGATTAACACATTCTCGTGATTTCTCAGAAGGTCACATTGAACTGCTGACCCTCAGCTCGGTGAGACTGAACTTCAGCATGAATGAGTGCGTTTTGGTTGGTCTGTTGGGCCTAGTGCAGAAGCTCATTCCAAAATAATAGCCTCCGGGACATTTTTATTTAATAGTATGGTTTATGCTGCACTTCTCTGTTCACAAGAAGTCATTAGCTAGAGGCTGAAAAAAGAATTCATGCAAGACCTATTTCGATATCCAGAGGGCAAAATCCCTGGTGAGGAGGTTCCTCTTCCTATGGGGAAACCAACCACAGGGACCTTTGAGCTCAGCATTGCCAGCAAGGTGGTGACAACACTGTCCAGCATTAAAAAGGAATTTAAAAACACAAAACCAGAGCTGGAGCAGTGGCTCAGCAGTTATAGCACTTGCCTGGCATACATGAGGACGCAGGTTCAAACCCCAGCACCACTTACGCTCCAAAGTGTCAAAGCAACAAAAGCCAAGTGAAAAACTAAATAAAATTGATTCTCTCTCTCTCTCTCTCTCTCTCTTTCCCTCTTTCTTTAAAAAAAAAATGATACAAACCTATAATGCTGTGAAATGAGCCAGTACTTTACAGAACAGACCTGGGATTCCAGCACTGTCTCAGTACATGTTGGTCCTTGACTTGACCTGCATTTCCCCTAAGTGTCCTGTGGTACTGGTTGAGGGATGTACAACTTACTTGGGATAATGGAGCAAAGAGAACATTGTATTCATAATCCCATAGGCAGTTTGTATTTTCAATGTATTGGGAGCATTTCAACAAATTAAATGGCTAAAAGAATGGATCGTTTCAAGCCAGAACTGGAGAAAGAGCTAGCTTGCCCACACGCCTGCATCTACGGACACTATAAGCCAAGTTCAAGGTTTGCAGGGGCAAATGAAATGTTACCAGCACAGAATGAAACAGTAAAGAACAGACAGAAAAAAAGCAACGATATGAACTCAGAGCACATCCCTATCTTGGGAAATCAAGCAGACTCCGTGTAGTGGCAACTTTTAGAGAGTGCTTCTTATCTTTGAAAGGCCCAAGACGGTTGACTCTGGTTTTTCAACCATGCACACCTGAAGGAAAGAATGACCTGTTAAGAAAACAGTTGAGAAAGTGCTCTAAATCATTAGTAATCAGAGAAATGCAAATGAAAACCACATTAAGATATCACCTTACACCAGTCAGAATGGCAAAGATGAAGAAAATAAACAACAATAGATGCTGGAGGGGCTGTGGAGAGATAGGCACACTAACACACTGTTGGTGGAGCTGCAGACTGGTACAGCCCCTCTGGAAAGCAGTAT
>PVKS010046526.1:0-13262 GCA_004027875.1 Aplodontia rufa
CACGGTCCACAAACCCTGAGGGCCTGCAGTGCTCAGCAGTACTGGGGAGGCGGTAGGCGTAGGTCACAGTCCCTGCACTCTTGGAGCCTAAGCCGAGCGGGAGAATGGGATGGGAGGAGAGCAAAGAAGCAAGTTAAAGAACAGACGGCAGCTAAAAGGTCAGAAGTTGGGGGACAGGGGACCCCGGCAGTCCACCAGACAGCCTCTCTGCAGAGGAGGTACCAGCTTCAAAAGTACACGGGAAGGGCTGGGGTGGTGTCTCGGTGGTTGCAGTGCTTGCCTGGAAGCACCGCATACACAGCTAAGTGTCGAGAAACAAAAACCTGATGAAAAAATAAATAAGATTCTCTCTCTAAAAAAAAAAAAAAAGTCCAGAGGAAGGGTTGTCCAAGAAGTCAGGAGCGCTTAGTAGAGAGAATGGTTAACATCTTAATGTAACAGAGAAAAAGATCCATAGGGGCTGGGGCAGGGAGCAAGGGGGGAATACTTACTGAACAAAAGAATGATTGAAATGTCCTTGTACCTTGGCAGAGAGAAGAACCCCAAGCAATATCTGAACGAAGCTAATTGGATCCGGTCGATATCCTGCTTCGGAAAAACCAAGAATAGTTTTTGGTCCAAACTACCTCACAGAAAAATTCCTGTTGAGAAAGTGGATGAATGTTAATCTCCCGTGGTTAGTGAGCCCAAACAACAGATGCAGATGGAATAAAGCAGATCAGCAGTTCTCAGGTTGCAGAAGCAGAATTTAAAAGTTTGGGGTAAAAGAGAAAAACACATTTAAGACCTCTTGTGTTACAGGATTTGAGCTTAGTCCTACCTGCTAGTATTGAATCTCCACTTTCCTCCTTTGTCCAGTAAATGGGAAATTGGCTCTGTTACAGAAGGCTAAACCGGTTAGTGGGGGACGGGGCAGGCTGAATGTCACAACTGGGCTGACCTAGTTGTCTCAGCTCCGGATCCAAAGTGGACACGTTGCACCAGGGTAGGAACAATCAAAATCCTTTTTCAGCTGCCCGCTGGGAACCACCAACCTGATTTTTTTTATTTGAATGTTTTATTAGTCAGCTTACTGTTACTGTAACAAAATACCAGAGGTGATCAAATTTTAAAATATGGAAGGTTTATCCTGGTTCACAGTTCTGGAGCTTTCAGTATTTAGTTGGCTGGTTGTTCTTGCAGCTTTTGGCCTGTGGAAGCACAGTACATCATGGCAGGGACACATGGTTGAAGTCTGTTCACATCACAGTGGCTGGGAAAGAGAGAGAAGAGGGACTTGGGGATCCTAATAGCCCCTTCAAGGGCACAAAATTCAGTGAACTGTATCCTACTCTGCCCCACCTGCTGAAGTTTCCACCACCTCCCAATAGTGCTGGAAGCTGATGAAACCAGAGGCTCCCAGCCTTCAACACATCGCCGATTGCGGGACTTTGGAGATCCAAAGTACAGCAGACGGCTATTGCTATAATCATTAATATGCAATCATCCTAACAAAGCTACGGAGTGGGTACAAGTATTGATCCCACTCTAGAGAGGAGGAGCCCAATTGTGTCATTCAGGGGCCGCTATACGGGCTTAGCCTTCTGTAACAGAGCCAATTCCCCATTTACTGGAAAAAGGGGAAAGTGGAGATTCAATACCAGCAGGTGATTAAGCTCAAACCCTGCAACACAAGTCCCACAGGTGACTCAGACTAAATCACCCACCAAATGTAAGGGAGACCTCAGGCTGATTCTTCCTCCAGCCGTTCCCGTTTCAGCACAGCAGTCCCTCTTAATCCAAGGCTTCGCTCCTGTGGTTTCAGTTACCTACACTCAACCGCAGCTCTAAAACACTAAATGGAAAATTCCAGAAGTAAACCATTCATAAGTTGTATTTTTTAAAAAAATAACATCTGTGCACAGTGGCACATGCCTGTAATCCCAGCAGCTTGGGAGGCCAAGGCAGGAGGATCACAAGATCAAGGCCAGCCTCAGCAACATAGCAAGACCCTAAGCAACTTAGCAAGACCCTGTCTCAAAAAAAATTTTTTTAAATAGGCTTGGGATGTGGTTCAGAGGTCAAATGCTGCTGGGTTCAATCCATAGTACAAATAATAATAACAACAACAAAATTTGTTACTATTTGCTACATAACACCAAACCAGCTTGTCCTGATTTCTTAAAGCTCCTTCCCCTGGGTACGATGCAACACGCATCTAATGAAAACTACTCCCCATAGCACCATTCCTCTCTTTGTCCTCATTAAATCAATCTTTTTAAGGGGAAATGGGGAAGAGAGCATAAAAACAAACCAGTCCTCAGACAACTCCAAGTTAAATTTTCTTGAGTTTTAATTGTGTAATATGATACTGGTTTCTCCTCTAAGAACCATCTCAAAAGTCAAAAAGTCATCTCAAAAGCCAATGGCTGTTTAGACATTTCCAGACAGAGCTGAAATTTTTTTTTTTTTAGGAGAGGACAGTGAGAGAGAGAGAGAGAGAGGATCAATTTTTATTGAGTTTTTCACATGGCTTTCGTTGCTCTGACCCTTGGTTGTGTACGTGGGTGCTGGGGTTTGAACCCGTGTACTTGCGCATGCCAGGCAAGCGCTGTAACCACTGAGCCACCTCTCCAGTCCAGGCAAAGCTGAATTTAAATCATCTTCTAAATACTACATTCCGTCCCCTTTCCATTATACACAAAATCATCTGAAGGTATACAAAAATCCATCTGTTGCTTTTACCAGATGACTGTGAAAAAGCAACTGTCATTCCTCCAAAAAAAGGATCAATCATTGTTTCTACACCATGGAGGGAATTAGTCATTTGTAAGGACAGTGTCAACGGAGGCGGAGGCGCTGTTTTGTACTTGTGACTAATCCAATTGTAAACAAAAGCCATCTTAAAACCCAGTTCCAGAAAAAGTGCAGTTTTACCAAGGACAAATAAAAAACTACTAGGACCTCACAGGCTGCCCTATACCAAACACACGAAAAGTTAAATTGATTTTATACCATGGGTCCCGACAAATAAGTAAAATCCTGTCCTTCTTTCCATGTCCATACTTAGGTTTCTTAACTAACATAAAGTGCCTTGCTTTGTTCAACAGAATGAGCTCTTGGAAAAGGTTGAAAAGATCATAATCAACTCCCAAGTATTGTGGGTTTTTGTTTTTACTTCTATCAATTTCCCAAATATTTAACTGAAGCAGGAATATCTTTTCGGTAAGTTGAGCACCTGAGTCTATAAGTGTCTTGAAAAGACCTTCCCCACACAAGTTTCGGCTTTTGAGCAGCTGTGAATTTTCAGCCACATCACCCCACTTAGGTTTTCTTGGGGTTTTGTTTTATTTTGTTTGGCCCGTGGTGGGGAGGTGGGGGGTTGTTTGTTTATTTGGTTTGGTTTTTTTTTTTTTCCTTTTACAAACTTACTTCGTAATTTCTTTGGCAATTTTTGCACCAAGCTCAGTCTTCTCTGTATTCTACTCCTCCACAGCCTGGTTTATCCTCTTTTCAAGGCCTGACTTGGCCTTTTTTTTTTTTTTTTTTTGGGTGCTGGGGTTTGAACCCAGGGGAGTTTTCCCATGGAGCCACATCCCCAGCTCTTTTTATTTTTTGAGACAGGCTCTCGCTAAGCTGCTGAGGCTGGCTTCGAACTTATGATCCTCCTGCCTCGGCCTCCCAAGCCACCAGGCCCTGCTGATCTTTTTATTTTATATTTATTTATTTAATTTTTTTTTTTAAAAAAAAGAAGGACAGTGAGAGAGAGAGAGAATCAATTTTTATTGAGTTTTTCACATGGCTCTTGTTGCTCTGACACTTACTTGTGTACGTGGGTTGCTGGGGTTTGAACCCGTGTACTTGCACATGCCAGGCAAGCACTGTAACCGCTGAGCCACCACTCCAGCCCCACTGCTGATCTTTTTAGACAGAGGATTCAAATATATCACTGCCTCCAAAAGTACTAAGTTCCTTCCACAGAGTTTCATTTAAGGACTGTTCACTGTGAGATTCTTTTCCATTCTTCAATTTATCGTTTCTGGTGCATTTTCTCTTTTTCTCTCTGAATCTTGAAGATTTCCTTTCAGAATGTTTTTTGTGCAATTCTTGAAATTTGTTCCATGCACATAAGGGAATGCATACTCTTTGTATGCATCTATACTCTTCGTATGCATCTATTGACCTCTATTTCCATTTTTGAATGTTGTGGTTTAGGTATGAAATATCCCCCAAAAGCTCACATATGACACAATGCAAGAAAGTTCGGAGGTGAATGATCGGGTTATGAGAGCCTCCACCTAGACAATACACCTAAACCCTGGACAGGGAGTAGGCAGGTAACTAGGCAGGTAGGATGTGGCTGGAGGTGGGGGGTCCTGGGGCTGTGCCATTGGCGTATGCACATTGTTCTTGGTGAGTGGCTCCCAGTGGCCTTTTTTTTTTAAATTTTTATTCAATAAACATGGTCTTACAGTTAGGAGGGGTTCATCATCAAACAATCAAGAACAAGCCAGTACTGGTGCCAGACCATGGTTTCCCCCTTTGGGTTCCCCATGGTTCCATGTTTCACTTTACTTAAGCACCAAGTTCATTGGACTTCTCGTGGAAGTCGGAGGTTCCCCTCAGATTAGATTCACCCATACTACCTCCCTCTGGTCACCTTGATGTCCTTCCTATTCCCTTCCCCCGCCCCACCCTCCTCCCTACGTCCCCCAGGAACCTAAGCACAGTTCCCCATGATCATGTAAGAATTCATACATGTTGAGGTAGTTGTTAGGTTAGCCATCTAATGAACTGTTTCCGGTTGTAATCTAGCTTCCACAAATGAGAGAAAACATTCAGCCTTTGAGTCTCTGAGTTTGGGATACTTCACTTAGCAAAATTTTTTCCATCTCCATCCATTTGGCTGCAAATGCCATAATATCATTTTCTCTAATAGCCGAGTAGTACTCCATTGTATATATGTACCAAAGTTTTTGGATCTATTCATGAAGTGAGGGGCATTTGGATTGATTCCATAATTTAGCTATAGTAAATCGAGCTGCTATAAACATTGATGAAGCTGTATCTCTCTAGTAAGCTGATTCCAGCTCTTTTGGGAAGATTCCCAGGAGTGGGATAGCTGGGTCAAAAAGCGGTTCCAGCCCTAATTTTTTGAGGAGTCTCCACACTGCTTTCCAGAGTGGCTGAACCAGTTTGCAGTCCCACCAGCAATGTGACAGTGGCCATTTTTGAGTCACTTCCCTCCACCACACTCCTCTGCCATGATGTCCTGACTAACCTCGCATCCAAGGAATGGAGCCGGCCATCTCCGGACTGAGACCTCTGAAGCCATGATCCCCAAAAAAAACTTCTCCTTCTTAAAGTTGCTTTTATCCAGTGTTTTAGACACAGCAGCAAAATAACTGATCAACTCAACCTCTAATTCCATCTTTGGTCCATCTGCTGGGAAATTTTCAATTTTTATTTCTCTAATGCTCCCATTCTCTTTATCTTCCTGTAAGTTAAGTTCAGACAGCTCTAGTATGAATTCATCTTCAGAATTTGACTCAATATCACTTCCACATAGGCCAGGAGGCACCAGCCTTCTCGGCATCTTTTCTTCCATCGGGAAGTGACTGCTTACCGTCCTTCTTAGGATCCCCATCCCATAAGTTTTAAATCACGTGCCATTTTGAGTGCCATCCCACTTCATCCTGCCTGAGACATGAGTCATGACTCTGTCCAGAGTTTCCACATGGTATATGGTACCTACTCGTTAATCACCTTGTATCATCTCAGTTATCAGCTTGAGTGTCCAGGTATCCCAGTGCTTGGGTTCAAGTCACTGTTACGTAGCAGCCTAATGTGACATCACAATGACTAGTCACTGACCTCACTTCATCTCATCATGTGGATACTCTATCATCTCACGAGTAGGGTGAATACAGTACAGGAAATTATTCTGCGAGAGAGAAGAATCATATTCTTATAACTTTTATTAGAGCATATTGTTATAATCATTTTTAGATATTATTAATCTCTTATTGTGCCTAATATATAAATGAAACTTTATTATTATTATTATTATTATTATTATTATATATGTTAACTTTTGATTACTGTGACCAAAATACCTGATAACAAAAACTTAGAAAATAAATATCTGATAAGAACAACTTAGAAGACAAAAGATTTGTTTTGGTTTTGGTTTCAGATGACTCAGTTCGTGGTTGTCCAGCTCCATTCTTTTGGACCTGAGGTGAGGCACGATATCACAGTGGTGGAGAAAGGCCCTCAGCTCACAGCAGCCAGGAAGCAGAATGAGAGGAAGGGGCCAGGGACTAGAAAAACCCTTCCAGACATCAAGGTGACCAGAGGGAGGTAGTATGTGGGAATCTAATCTGAGGGAACCTCCGACTTCCACGAGAAGTCCAGTTAACTTGGGGCTTAAGTAGAGTGAAACATGGAACCATGGGGAACCCTAAGGGGGAAACCATGGTCTGGCTCCAGTATTGGCTTGTTCTGTCATTACACTGCTGTTCTTGATTGTTTGATGATGGATCCCTCCTAATTGTAAGACCATGTCTATTGAATAAAAAAAAAATCCTTCAGGTGCACACACAGTGACCTACTTCCTCCAACGGGGTGCCACCTTCCAGTAGTCCACTCGGCTCTCAGTGGATAGCTGAATGAGGTCAGAATCCCCACGATTCAATCAGAGCCGAAAAGCTCACCTTTGAACCTTGCTGTATTGGGGACCATGCATGCCAGGCAAGCATTGTAACCACTGAGCCACCGCTCCAGCCCCCATCTTGCCTTTTTTTAAAAAATCAGTACTGGTGGGACTGGAGCAGCGGCTTGGCAGTGACGGCGCTTGCTCGGCAAGCACAAGTACACGGGTTCAAACCCCAGCACCAGGTACACAACTAAGTGTCAGAACAACAAAAGCCACGTGAAAAACTCAATAAAAAAATGATTTTCTCGCTTTCTCTCTTTCTCTCACTGTCCTCCTCTCTCTCTCTTTTTATTTTAATCAGTACTGGTGATTCAACTAGGCAAATGCTCTGTTCCTGAAGTGCATCTGAGCCCTGCCATATTATCTCGTAAAGTCCACATCTAACAACTCCATTGTCTGCATCCCCTGAGGTCTGATTTTATTGCCCATCTATGCTGTTTTTCTTCCTGAATTCTAGGCCAAGTCTTTTATTCTTGTAAACCTGGATAGTAAGCAGGAAACACTGCAAAGATGAGCTAATGCTATCTTCCTTCTCACTTGTAGCAACCAGGCTGGGAGCACTGTCAGTCCCAGGTCACCTGAACAGTGGGGAATTGAAGGTGAGATTTAACCCGTGAGGGGTGCTTTATTTATTCTTCACCATTGTTCTTCAGCTGTAGCTTTTAAGGGTCCCAAATGAAAACTGTGGACATTTAATAGACCCCTCCTCATCAGAAGGTTTCAAACTCCATGTATATACTGTCCTTGTCCTAAGGTCAATGAGTCTGATCAAACCCTCGCACTCTTTACCTCCAAGGTAGCTTCCAAATCAGTGGCCACCTTAAGGGGAAGGTGGTGTCCACTGCCGGTCTCCCCTTTCTGGAGTCCAGCTTCTCCCAGGCCTTTGGCTCATTACCCCTCTAATGCCACACTGCCTTGAGAGTTCCCTGGGACCTGCAAACAGATGCGTAGGTTTCTTTTAATTTTGGATCAGCGTTTCTAGTGTTCTCAGAGGGAGGAATGGTCTGAAAGAATCCAGCCTACTTGTGTTGTTAGGCAGCTTTCGGTTGCTGTCATGAATATGCCTGAGATAGTCAGCTTAAAAGACAAAAGGGTTATTCTGGCCCACCGTTTTGGAGGTTTCCTCCCATGGTTTGGGGCCCGTGGTAGTAGCATAGAAGTAGGTGATAGAGCAAGCTGTGCACCTCATGACTCAGATGCAAAAAGAGACCAAGAGTCGCACAGTCCCTTTCAAGGGCACACCCCCAATAACCTAAAACTTCCCATTAGGCCCCACCTCTTAAAATTTTTACTGTGTCCTACTAGCACCATTCTGGGGGAAAATCCTTTACCCAGGGGCATTTCAGGAACGTTCCAAATCCAAACTATAGCACTGCTATGTCTGGAAGCTTCTCATTGTCCTCAGAACACAGGAAAATGCCTTGTCCTTCTGATCACGTGATGGGTGACTTAGATAGCGTCCCATCCTTCAGGGCCATACCCAGCTTCCTTTTTCTCATGGCACTGCAGAGGGGTATACCTTGAATAAGCCAAGATCCTTCATGCCCCAAGGACTTTGCAAGTGCTCTCTCCTCTGTCACTTCCTCTGAGTGACCTTTCCTGACTGCTAGTTTGGATTTGAAGAGTCCTCCAAAGGCCCCTGGAGTAGTAAGGAGCCATTGGTCTTCAATGTGGGTTGACACTGTCTGGTTTACACATGAGAGCCCTGCAGCTCTGGGGAGAATGGGTGGTGGTCCTAGACAAGTTCATGACTCTGCAGAGATGATAGTGGCTATAGAGACAGGGACAACGGTGGGGGTGGGAGAGAAATAGCCATGTTGAGTGTGTTCTGAGTTTTAGAAGGAAAAATAGACAAATTGTTGATGGGTAAGATGTGGGGGCAAGGAAAGAAAAGAACTGAGAGTCGTCTCCAGATTTCTGGTGTGTGAACCATTCAGTAGATGATGGCACCATGATGAGGCCCCTCTTCCATGGCGAGTACATTCCAAGTCCCTCAGTGAATGCCTGAAACCACAGATGGCAAGAGACCATTTTTCCCTATACACACCTATGATAACTCTTCATTTATAATTATGCACTCTGAGATAATAGTAGCTACTAGTAAAATATGATTCCAACAATATACTTTAGTACAAATTATATGAATATGATCTCTCAAAATACCTTCCTGTACTGTTCTCACCCTTCTTGTGACAGTATGAGTTGCTACAGGGTCCGCATGATGAGATGAAGCCAGGTCAGTGACCAGGCATTGTGATGTAGCGTTAGGCTGCTAGGTAACAGTGACTTGAACCCTAGCAGTGGGATACCTGGGCAGTCAGACTGGTAACAGCTGTGAGCATACACAGTGTGGAGACTGACCCAGCAATGATTCATGTCCCCTGCAGAGTGAAGAGGGATGGCAAGAGATTCCATCCCGCCGCTCAGAATGACACACTATTTAAGACTTACAAGTTGTTTGCTTCTGGAATTTTCCGTTCAATATTTTCAAGTTGCAGTTGACTGTGGGGAGCCTAAACCACAGAAAGCAAAGCCTCAGATAAGGGGGGGCTACGTGCTGAAATGAGAATGGTTGGAGGAGGAATGCACCTGGGATCTGTTAGATTTTGTAGGTGAGTTGGATTCTGAGTCCCACTTTCCTCCCCTCTGCAGTGGGGTCAGTACTCCCACCCACCCCATGGCTTTAAGATAATTACGGGTTAGTGATTATAATTGGAGCCATTTGCTAGTTTGGATCTTGAACGTCTCCAAAAATCCAAATGCTGCAAGCTTGGTTGCGGGGCTGTGGAGCAACTGGGAGGTGGTGGGACCCTAGTGGGAGGAAGCTGGGTCATGGGGGCGTCCCCAGCCCCTTCCTTTCTCCTTGCTTTCCAGTCCCCATGGAGTAAAGCCACATCCTAACCCACACACGCCTGCCATAATGCACTGGGCTAAAGGAAACCTGTCCTCTTTTAATTCTCGTGGATTTTGTTGCAGAAATGGAAAAGGGGATTCACACATTGACCTTGGATTCTAACATGCATTGGAGACTTGAGCTCCTCTCTACCCAGCCTCTTAATGGTGTGCCCTGTTCTTTCCTTCACACCCTCATCAATGTGTTTGTGATGAGAAGTGTTTCAGATGTCAAAGGTTTTCTTTCTTTCTTCTTCTTTTTGGCAGTATTTATGTAGACTTTACCCATGGAGCATCCTAATCTGCACATCTGAAATGCAACCTTCTTGACCATCACATTGGCACTTAAACAGCTTCTAATTTTGAAGCATTTTGGATTTCATCTTTTCAGATAAGAGCTGTTTAGCTGCATATGTTCGTGGGCTGGTGCTTTCGTGTGTGTCTCACCATTGGATGGCAGTGCTGCGGGGCCCGGGCTTCTCCCTGAGAGCTTGCTCCTCCAGAAGCAGGTACTGAAGATTAAGTACCAGAGGTTTATTTGGGAATTGAAGCTCAGAGGGTGGAGAAGTGGCTCCGGAAAGGGAAAACAGTTCAGGGAAGGGTGTGTTATTGTGCCATCCATCACGGTGGGCGATTGAACTCCATCCTATGGGGAGACTGGAAAGGAGTAAGGGACTGGATCTTTATTGGTCAATTCCTCTCCACTCTCTTGGCTGAGGGCTGCTCCAGGATCTATCAATTGTCTGGTTCTTCTGCCTTCCCCTGCAGGCAAGTGGAGCAGCTCTCCCCTGACCCAGCTCTGGAGAAAACCCTGAGACTTAGTGATATGGGTCCTGGTGGCTGCAAGCTTCGGGGCACATCAACCAGAAAGCCATCAGGCCTGAAGGAGACGCATGAGGGGGTCCCAATGGGATGGTGTTGTGTTGGCCACTTGTTCCCCATCCCTAACATGGAGGCTGGGGCATGTTAGGAAGCCCCGAAATATTTGTTGGATTTTTGAACTTTTAGAACTCTGTTAAGATTAGGACTTGACCTTGGAGTTGGTCATCATGTTGTGGAAGACAATTATGGGCAGGCTCTGTAGTGTCAGCCAGGAGCATCATCTCCTGGAAAGGTCATCAGAGGAGGGTGCTCAGGACCTAGCACCTGTCTTTACATGCATCCCTTGGAGTAGAAGAGATTGGGTTGGGTGGGAGTCCCCAAGCATTCGCAGGACTGCCTAGTCCCTTGGAATTGTCCTGTACACACTTTGCTAGGTGAGAAAGCCCCACAGAGATGGAGGTCACTGCTTCAGCCAGTACTAATCAAAGGGTGCCCTGGCTAAAATGAGTGCCTCGTCACAGCTCCTTTGGAAGAAATACTTAGAACAAAACATGGTCTCTATCCCCAAAACATCCACAGTCTGGTTAACTGCATGGAGCTGGATAAAGGCTGCAATATTGTGTTGCTTGGCCCCGTGCCACATGCCCGTAATCCCAGAGACTCTGGAGGTTGAGGCAGGATGGTGGCAAGTTGAAGGCCAGCCTCAGCAATTTAGCAGAGACTCTGTCTGAAATTTAAAAAAAAAAATTTTTTTTAAAAGGACTCTGTGGTAAAGCACCTCTGGGTTCAATCCCCAGTACAAACAAACAAACAAACAAAAAAAACCCCGAAACAAAACACCTACCATCAACAAAACCACATCTAAGGAAACCAATTCAAGACAAAAATACTCAAACTGAGCTCTTGGTTGAGCTCACCCCGGAGCCATCAGGTGGGGGTGGGGTGGGGATCTAAAGCAGAGGAGGGTGAAAAGCATCGATCCACGGTGCCACAGACTGGGAACTGCCTTTCCCGGGGACCTTTGGGGGACACGTATCCAAAGCATACAGTGACAATTCCTTGACTTTCTTAAGTACCTCCATCTCTGCTCTGTGGGACCTGGGTGTTCAAGGTCTTCATAAATGTTCTCCTTGCAGTGGCTGAAACTTCTACAAGAGCAGCTCCAGCCTGGGGCTCACAGCTGGACAAGTGTGCAAGTCCCACAGTCTAAACAGACTGTTTCTGACCTAGCTGTTCTTAAACACTTGAAAATTCCTTAACATATGATTTATGGGGCTGGAGGGGTGGCTCGGCGGTTACGGTGCTTGCCCAGCATGCGCAAGTACAAAGGTTCAAACCCCAGCACCCACACACACAAGTGTCAGAGCAACGAAAGCCATGTGAAAAACTCAGTAAAAATTGATTCTCCTGCACACTACAGTGACACAGCAAATCCATATTCATAGCAGCTCAATTTACAAGAGCTAAATTATGGAACCAACCCAGATGCCCCTCACTGGATGAATGGATCCTAAAACTCTGGCATATATATGCAATGGAGCTCTACTCAGCTATTAGAAATAATGATATTACATCTATTGTAGGTAAATGGATGGCATTGGAAGAAATCATGCTGAGCAAAGTTAGCCAAACACAGAGAGTCAAGGGCCAAATGGTTTCCCTCATTTGTGGAGGCTGGACCTAAACCCAGGCTCAGGAGTAAGGTAGACAAACTCGTGTTTTAGATCCCATAGAACAAAAATGCAAAATGTTAATATTTATGAGATACAGTTGCAAGACACTTCATAAGATATCTGAACAAGCTATGCTGCACACCTGTACAAAAACGTAAATGTTTAATCCCATTGTCAAATATTGTGAAGAACAACAAGGGATGACAGGAAGGGAGGAGAAGGGGAAATGTTGGAACTGAGATAAAGCAAGGTACATTCCAAGCAGTTATAAATGTCACTGTATATACTATAGCCATATACATAAAAAAGGCTCTTCGTAGGTATAAGAATTATGTCACTGTATTTGGTTTTTTTAGGAACAATATAGGACCCAGAAGAAAGGCAAGGGATCAGGGGACAGGAGGAGGGAGGTAGAGGGATGTGGGGGGAGATATTGAACAGATTGTATTGCTAAATTGTGTGCAGTTAGGAATATGTGACAACTAATCCCAACGTTATGTAAAACTATAATGCACTAATAAAAATATTAAAATTTGATTCTGTCTCTCTCTCACTGTCCTTCTCTCTTAAAAAAAAAACAAAACAAGATGATTTACATCCATATAAGGGTACAGCTTTAAAGGCCTTTTACACACAGAACACACCAGTCCCCAGATCCAGAAACACAATGTGTCCAGCGCCAGCCCCTCCCAGCCTCCCTTCAGGGAGGATGAGAACCGTTCTAACTTCCAATACCCCATGCCTGTCTCTTGTACTTCGTGTACATGGAGACATGGAGTGATCAGCACCTTCATCATCTCCTTGTCTTTCTTTTTTTTCCAAGATAGCCCCTCACACCAGCCATGGTGGTGCACACCTGTAATCCCAGTGGCTGGGGAGACTGAGGCAGAAGGATCACAAGTTCAAAGCCAGCCTCAGCAACTTAGTGGGACCCTATCTCAAAATAAAATATAAAACGGGCTGGGGATGTGGCTCAGTAGTTAAGAGCCCTTGGGTTCCATTCCTGGTACCAAAGGAGGGGAGAAGGTGGCCCCTTGTTATGTTGCCCAGGCTGGTCTCCCCCATGCATTTTCGTTGTGCATAATGATGGGATTTGATCTTACATATTCAGACATGCACACAATTTAAGAATGTATTTGTAAATCTAATTTTCAGAATTTACATATATATTATATAAT